>JAOVYX010000594.1:0-13485 GCA_035668315.1 Drosera spatulata
TGATGTATTTGTTTGAGAAAAGATGAAAAGAAAACTAGTCTTCTAGACATCAAAACACCCACATAGGTTTTTTGGGTAACATAAATAGCATACAGATGCCAAACATCCTTCGCATAGCAAGAAGGAGCAGGCTTGCAAACTCTGAGACAATCAGATTACACTTCCATATAATCCAGAAAAGTGAGCATTGCGATTTAAAGGCCGGAACACTACACGACTTTAAGAGCATAGCAGATGAATAGTACCTGAGGCGCATACACACAACCTAGAGTACCGACTACCAAACCTCCCAAAATAAAGCCTCCAACAAAAGCAGCTGCATCGCCAGATCCGCTGCCATCACTGTTCAATGAGACGCAACGAAGAAAACACACATCATTACCGCAGCCAGCAGATAAGATACATAAGTTCAACCGAGAAAAGTGATCAACATTACTTCAATGGTAATCTAGCAGGAACAAGTACAATAGCAGTTGCACAAAATTTACCTGGAGGCAGCTCGAACAATTAGGGACTTTCCAGTTTTTCTGGCATAAGATGGAGCGAACGACACTTTACCAATGCATTGATCAGATGGCTTGCAAGAACCTAACAAGGAGGCCCTAAGATGTTAGGGAAGCTAACTAGAAGCATCAAAATCTGACTGCATGATATAAAGATGTCGACCGAACTCAAAGAGACATTGAATTGCATGAATTCAGGACAGAAGAAAATATACATTTCTCAAGGTTTTGCTTACATAATTAGTCAAATGAACTGCTTCCAATTTATTTGTCTCTACCAATTTAATAGGCAGGCTAAACAAGTACAACCGTAAAACATAACAACCAAGAGAAGACATTAAAAAACTTCCGTTAGATGTTAGAGCCCTAATTTCCAAAATCTAAACTTAGCAACACACTGAATCCCATTATAGACAGAAAGGTGGAAATTGCCATGATGCATGCCCAAAGGTCTTGATATTAACAAGGGTATGAATCAAACGGCCTAGTAAATAAATAGTGACATATGGTAGTCCAGCACAATGTATGCCATGCAGAAATATGGAAGCTTGAATGATGCTGGTTCACACATGTGAAGATCGATCTCCAATATGACCACTATTCTAAGAATTTGTTCCATGGTTCATGAACCATTGAACTAGATTTGCAGAAAACACAAAAATGCAGAAGATATGCAGCATCGTGAAGGTCAAACTATCCCTAGTCAAGTCACTCGAAACGCTCCTGATGTGAGAAACCACTTGTTGGTTAGTAGTGAGCTCAGCTTACCAAAACCTAAACCCATCCAAAAAACGAAAAGCACATGTATAGATGCTATCAAAATGCCTCAATACAACTAAGAACATGATTGCTCGAATGCTTTTCGAGCAAAGATGGCTCTGTGGACGTTTACTCATAGGTATAACCGTGCGATATATTCAGGTCCCAGAAGCTACAACTGTACACCAGGCACCAAGAAGAACAAATTACATCCCATAGGCAGACACTTCGCTATGAGTCTAACAGATCATCTTAGATCAAGGGTAACAACACCATCGTTTCGATACATGAATGCGTCATTTGCATCCTTCCAACTACCATTCCCATTGTTTCGAGTTCTATACACAGTTATCAAATACTCTCATAATAACCACCACTACAAGTAGCATGACTCCTTTTGTACATAATTCTTGAAATACTACACTTCGGCATGTCGTTCTTGGTACACGGGGCGGTTAAACGAGTATTTTGTAACTATGTTTCTACATTATGAAGCTGCATTTCACATCACAAAACTCATACCACAAAGAAACCCTAGCAAGTAGCAACTCCCCTGCATCTCTAACCCTCATTCTCACACCCATCTCATCAACTACCCCTAATCACACCCAGAAACGCAAACTCATTGATCAATTCCAAACAAACGATAACAATCCACCGAATCGAACACAAAACATCAATCAACAACTATCAGACATCAAAATGAAAGAGAAACGAAGCAAAGAATCCGACGATTACCGGGTGAGAGCTGGGTGAGTGGATTGCGGGATAGAGCAAGGGAATTTGAGAGGGTCGCCATCGGTGGAGCTTGTCGGATTTGGGAAATCTAGGGATTTGGATTTGAAGTGGAGTCTGACTGATGAGAGTTTTCAAATGAAACGATCGATAACACCGATGCTTGAGGTGTGACGATGGAGCATGGATTATGATTATCTTACAAGTGGCTGATCGTAAACTTTGACATTGTTCTCGAACTTAACAAAAATATTTGAATTGTGATTGTGTTAAAATCGGTTGCAGGTTAATATTATGTGGTCTGATAACCATCTAACAACTCATCTGTTACACTGGCGGTCACGTTACCGTCCGCTTTTTCATGTAACTTAAAAGGGTAATAAGTGTTAGGATATTTTATTTATTTAAATTTATTTATTTAAAAAAAATTAAAACGTTGTGCAGCAATCACACTATTTATTATGTATTTTGATACATTGGCTTTTTATATTAAATGATATATTTTGAAAATTTTATTGGTTCAAAATTATAATAGATAAGTTAAACTACCTTTCATATTTCACAATAAATTTGAAAAAAATATTATTTGATCATTCTACGAATGATTCGTAACTCAATTTTCTTTTTATCTATGTATACATATGATGTAATTAATTTAGGACGAAAAAAAGACTTTTGAAAGGAAAGCGGAAGGATTTTAAAGATGAAATAACAATTTAGTCATTACAACTTACAAGAGCATTTTCTAAATAATGTGAACGCACGATATAAACAAGTGACGTAACATTATTCAACTTTTATTGGATTGTTTATATATGAAAGTAGTTTGAAATCTTTTTGACAGATTTTGAGTATTTATTTAGCTACAATATATGGACTGTACCATCAAATAGCTGACTTATCTTTCTGTTTAATTTGAAATCAAACGGAATTCAATTTCTATAGTTTTCTGGGACAAATTTTTTCATATCTAATCACAAGGATAAATTGCTGTGCTTGATTTTCTCTAACGAAAGATATACTCCATAATTCTTCCCTTACAAATATTATTGCATCTCAAATTTAATCTACTAGTTAGCATGAATAATTGTTACAGACTTCACCATATTCAAACCTCTGTCTTTGCAATTCCTTAAAGATCTTCGCGCCTAGGCCACTTTTACATTCTGCTTCATCTTTGAAAGTCTCAATACCAATAGCGCGATCAATCTTCAATTAAGTTCGACGAGTTTCGTGTCCCGTTACATCTATTCGTGTATCGCCCCGAGGAACTTAGTTCTTACAAGCAAAAATATGCAACAGCCAACGATACTACAGTTGACAGGTCGGCGATGAATTCTGTGTACAGGGAGGAGCTAACGTCGCCTGCTATATCATTGTACTCCAAAGAGGGACAAAGATCACTCCACGAAGCGAGGGCAGCAGGCACCGCGGCTGGATTCTTTGAGATCACCACTAATCTCGTGACACAACAGAAGCTTACATATTGCGGTCTTTCTAGCCTGACTACTGTCCTGAACGCGTTGTGCATTGATCCTCAACGTGTGTGGAAGGGTCCTTGGCGTTGGTACGACGAGACCATGCTGGTGAACGACGAGGAGCTGTTGAGACAGGCCAATGTCAAAGGGCTCTCTTTTCAGAATATTGTTGATATGGTGCCCAAGGATAAGGTGAAAGTCGAGGCCTCTTTGACAACTGACAGTTCCTTGTCTGAGTTTAGACGACGTGTACTGGAAAGCTGTTCTACAGATTCTGCTTACGCCCTTGTTGGTTACTCCAGACCTGCATTAGGACAGTCGGGTGCAGGACATTATTAGCCAATCGGTGGTTACCATGACGCTAGTGCCAATGTTCTTATCATGGATGTTGCACGATTCAAGTATCCGCCACATTGGGTCCCGTGTACTAACCTTTGGGAAGCGATGTCTGTCGTAAATAATGTTAGGGGGAAGAGCAGAGGGTTTATAGTCATCTCCAAACCTTGAGTTATGAGGCCATTTAAGGTTTGGTTATGCGGCTGTTCGTGATCTTATGTTTGTTGAATGTTGATTCATATCGGCCATGTTTAGGATTCTAGTTAGCCCTGTGACTGTTTTGTAATTCGTGGACTTTGATTGGATTGTGTTCTTTGCTTCCACATTTTTTGTCAGTGTATTGCTTTGATCTAAATTTATCCGCACAGGTTGTCCATTTATTTCCGGAACTAGATTTACCCGAAATCTTAGTATCCTGCTTTTTTATTAGCAATCATCAGAAAGTTTGGTTAAGATGTTGCTCTTGAACCTGTGTTCTTTCCATGGACGAAGACGTTTAGTCTCCTGTACCTTCCTGTGTTCTTATTTAGATACCACCCTAGATGTAACAACGGTTAAGGTTACTCGGTTATCCTTTGTTAAAAACCTTATATTTTTTGACGTGATGATGGGCATTCAGTAACCTGTGTTAAGAATACTCTTGATGATTTTGCTGAGATCAGGGCTAGAGTGGAATGAGCCAAACGACAAGGTATCTACGGGCTGGAGTGTATCATTCATTATGTTTTCGCCTGTTTCGGAATCTCCGAGATTGTTTTAGCGTCTATAAGATTAGAGAGTCTGAATTTAGGAGTAAGCCGCGAAGAAGTGTCATTTGGTCGACCGCGTGTTCAATGTTGTTGTTGTTGTTGTTGGCACGACACGGTTAGTTAACCTTTTTCTTCACGGCGTTCAGGATTGCTGAAATACGTGGTTAACAAAGAGATAAACCAAATGACCATACCCAAAAAGAGAGAGAGAGAGAGAGAGATGAACCAAATGGTTGTATTAAGCAAAGAACAATATGTGAAATTAGTAGGTGAGATTAGGAACTAAAGGAAGCAAGCCTGTAACCTGTGAGAGCAGGCGGCAACTACCAACTTCTATTTTGGCAATAAAAGCATGCGATCCATACTCATCTAATCGACAAAATAATTTGGTACGCATCTTCTTCGTTACTACTTTTGGTTGTCCGGGAGGGCACTAATTATAGCAATACGCGACGACGCTCATGCATTCGAGCATCCATCACATGAAAGTTGCATCAAAATTGATTCTGTATAGTTGTCGTGACAAATTCTATTTCATGATAACAAATCATCAAAAAATAATACATCAAAAAATTAGTTTTTTAATTATAATTCGCATCAGAAATAAGACATGTATGTCTCATCTTTTAGTTCTCGACGAAAAGACCCAGTGGGGTTGAAGGATCAGATGATACATTTTTGAAAACCGACTGTAATGGTGGGCTTGGATTTTGATGCTCTTTTTTGTCCACGTATATGATTTTGTCTTATCCATTGGCTAGGAACGTCACCACCTCGATGAAAACGCTGCATTATCCATTGGGCTCAAATATTCACCATTTTAGCCCCCAGTTTCCAACCAACGCCTTGGGTTTGGAAGTCTAATGCCCCTGAGTTTTTTCGTCAAAAATGATCCGTTACATAGGAAAATTACGATGATTGTCATATTCATGAAAGCGATGCAGCACTTTTTCATGTTCTGTGGACTGCGAGGAGTCAGGGCCACCTTGATCAACATGGGAGTTACAAGTTCGTAAGTTGCATTGTGTTAAACTTTCTGTTGTCTTGTCGACGATGGTTGCATAATTGATCGTTTACCTTTATGTGGAATTGGCATCGACGATTGAAGATTACATGTGAGTTAAATCATTCTTTTAGCAGTAAGTTTTGAGGGGATGGAAGCAGTCCATCAATAGTTAGTTGCACAAAGGCGTGTGCTAGACTGTGTGTACTACATTACGTTATCCTGACTACTTTTGTAGATGTTGACTAAACAAGATTTTAACAGCAACAACAGATGATAAAAAAGTTACATCCTTATCCTAATCTAAATAAAATCTATTCTAACTACACTGAAATCCGAATCCAATCAATTCTCAGAATTACAAATTTATTTTTATAATCCACCTATTGTTCCACGAACAAAAAGATGCACATAACATTTTCAAATCATATCGATTGATATTGACAAATTCAAAATAAATTAACTTTAATTCAATCAATAATTATAATAAACTCATCATCTTTAAAAATTATCTGATAAAAAAGGTTTGGCTGTAGGATTAACCTCTCTGCTCCCGTAACAACCTCTAATCTTCTTCCCTCCAAATAACAACATTACTAATCTCATCTCATCTACTTAATCCCCCAGGACAGCAACACACCACCACCCACCTCTCCTTCACCTGTACACACTACTACACACACATATTCCCATGATTTCAGATAAGCTCAAAACACCACAACAAAAGAATCCCACACCATGACCTCTCCCACCACGCCGCAGTCCACCACCGATTCCACGGACCGAGTCGACTCAGACTTCATCGTCATCCTCGCGGCGCTCCTCTGCGCCCTCATCTGCGTCCTCGGCCTCGTCGCCGTCGCCCGATGCGCCTGGCTTCGCCGCTTCGGTCTCTCCTCCTCCACCACCTCCTCCCTCGCCAACAAAGGACTCAAAAAGAAGATCCTGAAATCTCTCCCGAAAGTTACGTATTCGATTGAGGAGAAAATCGGAGTCGAGGACTGCGCGATCTGTTTGACGGAGTTCGAGGGAGGCGACGAGGTTAGGGTTTTGCCGCAGTGCGGGCACGGCTTCCATGTGATCTGTATCGACACGTGGTTGGGGACGCACTCGTCGTGTCCGAGTTGTCGGCAGGTGTTGGTTGCCTCCGCGCGGTGTCAGAAGTGCGGTGGATTGCCGGAGAGAGCAGCCGGTGATCGTGGCGGTGGTGATCCGGCCGCTGGAGTGGTTACTGTGTTTCCGTAGAAGTTGATGTCCAATGTCCAATGTCGCGATCGGTGTGTATAGTGTTAGATGATCAGGAAATGGTGATGGTGATTCAATTGTAGTAGCCGGAGATGTGGTAGTGTTGGTTCAGTGATTATCAATCAGATCGGCAGGCAATCGGCGATGGGAAGATGGGTCGATTGTTGTGCTTGAGTTATGGTTATGGTTATGGTTATGGTTATATATAGTGTTCGATCTTGCTGAATCATTTCGGTGTTCTCCAGTCATTGTGATTGTGCGTGTGATTGTCTGCAATGCAGTTTACAGGTGAAATCAGATGAGGAAGCGTGTCCTTCAAGCGTTTTGAAGATCTTGATTCGGGCGATAGTCTTTGATTGGGATTAGAGTTCGTCGATGGAGTCCATCATTGAGTTAGCGAGTTCTTGCATGATTGAGGAGATCTAGAGTCGATTCGATCCCTTCTTGTGTTGGATGTTTTCAGTTCGTGTGGATCAAATGTTCCTAAATTAGGCAAACACAAAGAGTATCACTTTCCATTTGGTGTAGCTGAGCACAACCTAATAGGCGAGTTTTGCTTCTCTCAGTTTGTTACTCATCGTGGCCGAACGTGGAAACTTTCGGGCCACTATTCAGCTGGAACCGACGACGTTGTAGAAAGAAAGGGAGATAGAACAAATATCTGATGCATGAAAGATAAGGTAATGCGAAGATTGCCGATGAGATCATATCAAATGAAGAAATGATAAGTGCTACAAATTGTCTAAGATTTGAGCGCTCTTTTTGATAAACTAATACAGTATTGGTCACTAGTGCAGTATGGGAC
The DNA here is from genome assembly GCA_035668315.1 of Drosera spatulata. NCBI lineage: Eukaryota > Viridiplantae > Streptophyta > Magnoliopsida > Caryophyllales > Droseraceae > Drosera > Drosera spatulata. The sequence goes on from JAOVYX010000594.1 coordinate 7,614, forward strand.
TTGAAGAATCTGGAGTGAAAGTTACCTTGCTCGTATTAGAAAAGATTATCTCATTCTTGATAAAGTTCACGTGGGAAGAAGTCTCAAATGAAAAATGTCTACCTTACTATGATACTACAATGATATCAGACCTTTTTCCAACACTTTATGCTCAGCATTTCATCTACGATCGATAGTGCGTTTAGCTGCTAGTGGATTTAGCTAGAGTCACGTTACTCGACATCATTTCGTTTAGCAGCTCTATGTTTGTAAATGAACGAAAAGCCTCATTTCCATGATCCAAAACAAAGAAAGTGACGAACGAATCATTAAATCACCAACAAAAACTAATCACATCTGTTACGAATTCGGACTCTCCCAGCGAATTGCAACAAGAAAACAATATTTCAGCGTTATGATCTCGGTTCTAAGGTTCGGCGAACGAACCATTAAACGACATTCGACCTCACCCAAAACCCGGACATCGCCGCCCCACCAACACCTCCAACCACCGTCGTCGCCGCAGCCGTCGGCACACATTTCCGACACCACCGTTTCTCCGTCACCAAAACTCTCCGACAACTCGGACACGACGAGTTCCCCCGCAACCACCGATCAACACACGCCACATGGAACCCGTGCTCGCACCCACGCAAAACCCTAACCTCATCGCTCTCCTCGAACTCCGTCAAGCAGATCGCGCAATCTATCATCTTGTCTCCGTATCGATCTGCGGAGTACGAAACGATCGGGAATGAATCGAGGTTCTTTCGACCAATGCCGGTGGTGGAGGAGAATGAGGAGGAGAGGTGAAAGTCAGGTTGTGGTCTAAGCGGCGGAGGAGGAAGCAGCGGGCGATGGAGAGGAGACCGATGAGCGCGATTGTGGCGGAGATGAGAGCGATCAGTTGGAGGAGGAGGCCGTCGATTAGGAGTCCGGCGTCCTGCGACGGCGGCGGCGGCATGGAGAGGTTGGTGGTGGTGATGAGGTTTGTGATTAGCTTGATTTGAGTGATTAATTATCATTGTTTATTTTTTTAAATGAGGATTATCTTTGGTTATTATTTGTGGATAATTATCAGGTCTGGATTTGATGAGTGAGGCTTAGTGTGTTGGGCCGTGTGGTGTGTGAGCTGATTGTGAGGCCCAAAAGGAGTGGCCCAATTCGTCCATGTTATGTTGGTAGATACGACTTTCACAACATCAATCATACCATGAGTTTCCATGAAAAATGTGGTGGAAGAGTGTATTTAGCATATTTTCTTACACCGAGTATTCTGCTTGGTGATGAAATGTGTTTGCTTTGTGATTCTATTTGGAAGTGGATATGTGATCGTGTGTTGCTTCATCGAGTCAATACTATCCCGAAGGATGAATTTGTGTATTGAGAAATAAACGTTTGAAGTGCTTTTATGTAAGTACAGTATAACGTTGCATTTGGAATTACAACTGTGTGCTAATTGTTCTATCCTTTGCTTATAGTGTATGTGTATCAATAGGACAATATCTCCCGTTCGTCTAAGCCTGAATACGTGACAACGAAGAATTTGGATAGCATTGCGATGTGCCCGGAAGGCTTGATGGAGACTAACAGCTTCTTCGAGTTGTTGCTTGGTTCGTTTGTACTGATAACAGTGTGTCTGTCCTCTGCAGATCCAACGAAGGTTGCAGTTGGCTGAAGGCGTTGTCTCTGACCTCTCGGATTTGTTTGATGTTTACGTGCTTCTTCCAAATCTCATATCTCCCGACTTGCTGAGATTTACTAGGTATGTGATTTTCCGTTACTTCACTTTGATTCAGATGTTATATGTTAATAGCATCTATGCTGGTCTAAACTATATCGCCGCAATGGATTTCTAGTACTGGTTCTTCAAATGATACAACAGCTTTTCCTTCATGATCCAATATGTATGCTGATAGTATGAATTAACTTGATCAGATATGAAGTCACTGTGTTTCATTGGTTATTGTCATATTGTACAGCTGATTCTCATGGAAGCACTCACATTAACATTCGTATAAAACAACATTTTTACATCGACAAAAGAACCGATGAAAATACTATGCTCTGACGAGTTTCTACTGTTTATTTTGGGCACTCTATCCTGTCTTATAACATACAAACTCACAAAAGATAGTCTGAAAGAATCGACTAAATATTTTACAGGAAAGTATGAGGTAGCATCGATTCTGTGACTATTTTGGGAACTTCACGTCTGGATTTCTTATTGAAGTGAGCCACATATCGGCCATTACCCTCGACGAAAGGCTCCACAGCAAGTCCTGCCCCTTCTGAGCTGCTTTCACTTTTCTTCCGGCCTTTCCGAAGCCATATGCGACCAGCCACTGCATAGCGGTGAGCCTCTGCTTCTCGGCATCCCATACGTTCTTCTTAAGTCCTGTCTGAACTTTCATGCCACCAATGTGCAGGCTCACCAGCTTGAATTTCTTCTCGTCGCCGTATTCATCAACTGTATTAACGGTTGCTTCTGTTGCTTGAATCAATGCTATGATTGGGCCTCCGACCGCCTCATATCTCCGGAGGGGATCGCGGAGTTGGACGAGCAGACCTATTGTTACGGTTGCTGAATCATCATGTTCTTCATAAGAGGTGTTGGTGTTGTTGGACTTGATCCAATCCTCGAGTGGGATAGCAGAAGCTAGAGGGTCGCTCCGATCTTTTCCACCTTCAGTGAGGATTCTGCCTGCGAGAGGAGAGACGTCAAAAGGGGCATCCTCTTCACTCATCTCTGCCTGAATCTTCAAGGCATCAATGGACATGACCTCTATTTTCTGCATCGCAAATGCCAGAATCTCCTCAATGGTTAGTGGATCTTCACTCAGGTTCCAGATCCCTGTAGTTATCCGCTCTCTTCTGCCCATGCTCATCACAGTTGCCATTGTTTTGACAGCAGTAATAGTTCGAGCAGCGCTTGAGCTAGCTCCTTCTTTGCTCCTTCCGCTGATGATTGCTGATGCTATGCCCTCAAAAGCCACCTGCTCTGCAGTTTTTCCCATTATTTCCTCGATGGGCATCAGGGACACGATCTCAGTGCTGAGCTCTTCGAGATCTATGGCTGCGATCCTCTGAAACAGTTCAAATCCACTCATGGATCTATATGATGTGAGGACGAATGGTTTCGTCAGCTGCATAGCGAGCTTCGGAGTGTCTTTCCTTGCCATAGGTAGATCTAAGGGATTCATGGCGGCCAAGTACCCGCCATTCCTCGTTTGGACAACGCTGCCCAAACCTTTTCCAAGGTCTGGGAGAAAAACGTTCGATTTTTCATCCGATTTCTCATCACTACCCTCTTGCTTGAGGGAGGGTAAGTGGTACAGATCGCCCTGAGAACCCGTCTCCTCCTCATCTTCAAGCTGCTGCAGGAACTCCCTTGTGACTGCATCTTCTTCATCATCAAGCCTCTGAGATTCTGTTTCATCCGTTTTGGTCGAGTTCTCATCGCCCATCATTGTTTCAAGGGCCTTTATCTGCTGAGCAATGGAATCAAGCTCCGTCATCCTCGTGAGATGGAACTGATCCTGCACCATCTCCTTCACATCCTCATTGGACTGAGTCTTCACTTCAGTTTTCACAGTGACTTCCTTCTCCTCAACAACCTCTCCGGCATTCTCTTGGATCTCAACGCCCTTATCCACAACCTCGAATTCAGGAAGATCAAGCTCTTCGATTTTCGACTCCTGTGCTTTCCATTTCTGAGCTGCAGGGGGTGAAGCATCCGTTGTTGGCTCATCAAGATTCAAGTGATCAATAACTTGAATATCCGCAGCAGTCGTTCCCGGCTGAGATGGAGTCCAAACTTCAGCCTTGCTCATGATCTTCGGACTAGGAATGCTGAACGACGTCTTGGATTGTTTTCGTGCCGCTGAAGACGAGGCCTTCGCATCCCTCAACTCGCTAGCCTGAGAATATATAACGGCATTCCCATCCTTCTCCATGATCTGAATCCCCAATTTCAACACAAGTTCTGCTCCCTTGGCCTTCCCTGCAAGACTGAAGCTGGTATCCCATTGCCTGATCCTCGCGCCTTGAGTACTCTTCGCTATCGATTCATGAATCAGACGGCTCAAATCCACCGAACTCTTGCCAAAATCAATCTCATCAGTATCAACTGCAAACACATAGATCAAAAACGGCCTAGGCTCGAACTTCAGCTGGTTTCCACTCCCTGGAGTACCATAAACATGACACCTGATAAACAGCGTCTCCTCAAAGTCAGCCGCCCCATGTGAAACCCTCGCCGGCATGGTATTCACCGCGCCATCCTTGGTCTCCTTCTTCCTAACACAAACAGATAACCTCAAACCATTCATCGAAGCAGGCAATCCTTGAACCGATACAACATCAACAGAAAACAAGCAGCTCAGCTTCTGCATCCCGATATGCGACAAAGCCCTCATCGGCTTCCAACTCCATATCCCTTTCTTACCAGACCCCGAAACGCTCTCCTCGAATAGCTTGAGTTCGTCCGGGTTCCCGCTCCGGCCTCGAGCAACCGCTGCTAAATCCTCTTCATGATGATCATCCTCTTGTTTCTGCCTTGATCTCCACGGAGACAAAGACATCCGCCTAGCACGCGGCTTGTTGGCCGCTGCAGCAGTCTTGTAACCCGCATTGATTCTACCACGATCAGGAACCTGATCAACTTGGGCAGATAAGGCTGCTGGCGAGGGGACTGCGTTCCGCGGCAAAGCGAGGGACGCAGTCCTCCGGGTGTGATTTTGATAAAGAGTGTGACTCAAAGCTTCGAGTTCTTGAAGAAGCTGTGTGTTGGACTCTCCTTTCTTGTCCAAGAACTCACTCGCCCCCGCCGCCGCCATAGTTGCCCTTCTGGGTTTAATATTCTCTTGACTCTGTCTCTGACGCGATACCTGGGTAGCAGTAGTTGTTGATGACTAAGGATCAGATCAAGGCAACTGGGATTGAATTGTATCTGTTGAAAGTGTCTCTTGGTGAGCAAGCTAAGGGGTTTCTTGCTCTTGAGATTGAAATGCGTGATTATTTGTGATATTTGAGGTGGTGTTTGCTTGGCCACCGGTTTCTTTGTGGAGGAGGAAGAAGATTGGTGATGCTATCTGTCTAGAATCTATTGAAAATTGGGGTGAAATTAGGGTTTGTGGGGTTAGAAAGGTGGAATTTTTTGGTCCCAATAATTTAATGCTAGTTTATGGTATATGGAAAGTTTGTTCATCTGAATGTTAAGCGACTTGGTTGACTCTTCGTGGTGTATTCTTCTCATACGTGTGGAATCCGAGAATAGTTGGTTTGTAGGATTGGAGAAGAATCGGTTCGTTTTCCTGGATCAATCGTTACAGGATCTGTTATATTTTGGGTTGATCAGATCAGATCTTGTTATTGCCGGTATGATTGATTGGTAAGTTTAGTGACAGTTCGGACTACACTTATCAAGTGAGCATGCCAAAATTAACTCCTTTATAAGTAGGATAGGCGTGGCAAGTTCCTATGTAATGCTATGATAAAGTCTATTTCCTTAATGATAATCCAAATAATCTGATCAACAAGAGATCATGGAAAAAACAAGATCTACATAATATATAACTCGATGATTGTATGTATGAGAGGACTCATGAACGTTTCATGGGCCACAAAGGTAGAATGAGACGAATTTTGTGTTTCGTACAGAATGATGCGGGTGTCCAGAGGGACATCGGCGTTTGCATACGGTATACAGTTTACTTTTGGAAAATGTGATTGTTGATGAAAGTGTTGTGTGACCTGTGAGGGCATTGTTTGCTTGCATGTAGTTTTGCGTGCCTTTGGTGTGAGCTCAGAGTTTCATGTTAGGTTCCATGTTATGAATCAGCTTATGCATTTTGAATCATATTCGAGCTAATTGAATTGGTTTAGAATCATT
>JAOVYX010000595.1:0-42120 GCA_035668315.1 Drosera spatulata
GTTTCTTGTTTCCTTCGTTATTGTCTTTTGTGCAGGCTCAGGTGAGGAGGACGGAGCTTCGGAGTAGTTGCTCCAACGGGGACTTTTCTGTAATATATGTAATATTTGGAATGTATGTCGTATTCGAGTCTCAAAACTGCTATGGATGATTGTAATAACTGCCTTTTCTTATGTTCTGTAATGTAAACCCTGTCATGAATTTGTCTTGCTATGGATTTCGGTTTGTAGCGACAGTGATGTCACGTAATTATTAGTAATAAATTATCGTGGCGTTACAGTTTTTGAGAAAAAACTCAAAAAGTCAAAATCAAAAAAATAAATAAAATTCTTGTTAATTTAGTTTTTTGTCTGTTGATGCTATCAATTGGTAGCTTCTATTGTTGTCTTCTTTATCCCTTTAACTAATGTTGATGATGATGTTACCAATGAGGGCATACCCAGGCCTCAAGATCGAAGAAATACCATTATGATCTTAAACACAATCTCTATTTTTAATCACCTAACATTTCTTTTTTTTACTCATTATATTTCCTTCGTTTCATAATTAAAAAAAAAAAGAAGCAATTACAGAGATATAAATTTTCCAGGTGAACTATATTTTCGGACCTCATAATTAGAAGAAGAACGTCTTATTAGGGAGTTAACTCCTCTTTACAAACATAAAACATAATAACTTAATATCAACCCTATATTTTGTATCGTTTTAATCTTCATTATTACCTGACACACCTTTTTTATGAGTCATGATAGAAATTCCCTGAGCCCAAAAATATACAAAACGTACCTAATAGGCTTTTCATCTAAGGAAAGTAAATCATCATTTTCTACTCCACTCCTCTAACTTTTCTTAGTTAGTTCTACGTCTATATCATTAAAATTATAACACTTATATTTTTAAATATCTTATAAAAATTATAACATTTTATTATTTGAAAATTTTTTTAAATTCAAAACAACAAATTATCTCCACTTTTTATTTTATAACATTTTATCTCATATCACTATCACTTCTTTTCCTTTTTTTTTCTCCTTCTCCTCACACATCTTTAAGGATAAATTAATTATTACGTATAAAAACATAAATAATTTTGTCCAATCAGTTGGTTATATTTTTTGTGGAATGAGAGCAATATAATAAAAGTCATTATCTCTGAAAAAATATTGATTTTTTCCCTTTCAAAAAAGGAATAAAAGATTGATTATTTTATTTGAATTTATTTTTATATACAAATAAATTTGTGGAATCAAAGCTATTTTTCATAATTGGGGATGAAACTAAGTACTTCGGGTTGCAAATCCTCTTATTTAGGAGTAGGCATTGTTCAATACAAGTCCTTAATCTTATGTATAATAGTATTATTTATATAATTCATATTATATATAAAGAAAAATATAATTGATAACTATATATAGTTATTTTATATCATATAAAAGATCTAAAATAGTCAAAATTTTTATGTTGTGATGATATTAAAGTATTTAAATAGTTATTCTCTTTTAATGATCTTATAGTAATGAAACGAATATACAATAATAATGAAATAACATGTATGAGATAATAAAAAAAATAATATAAATTAAATATATCAAATATAAACTATAAATATTATGTCATTAATATAAGACTAATCAAAATAAACTAAATTTTGATAGGAAAAAAGCTTAAACTTAAATGGATTATTTTATCCAATATATAACAATTTGAAAAATTAACTTGAAATTATGAAAATTTAAATAATTTATTCAAAATTAATTAAGAAATAAGAAATTTATATAACAAAGTACTTATATATATAATAAATTGGTGGCAACGAGGGAGTACACAGGACTAATTTTAAAAAAATCCGAATCCATCTGATTCCCTTTTACAATTCAACCACCACCACCACCTCCACACGCACACCCCTCACCACCACCGCCATCACCTTCGGATCCTAAAATCACCAACACAATGGTGTTTGGCGTCACCGCCACGCGCCTCCATCACCACCTTCTCCGCCGCCGCAGCCAAACCCTAATCCCCAAGTCCCCCTCTCTCCTCATCCGTTCCATCGTCTCCACCTCCAATCTCAACTCCCCCGACTCTGCCGCCGCCGCCGAACCGGTCCCTGATCCACTTCCTCCTCGATCCCCGCTCGCCGGGGCCCGGGTCCACTTTCCAAACCCCGATGACGCTATCGAGGTGTTTGTGGACGGGTACCCGGTTAGGGTTCCCAAGGGTTTTACGGTGCTGCAGGCGTGCGAGGTCGCCGGTGTTGATATTCCCAGGTTTTGTTATCATAGTAGGTTGTCGATTGCGGGGAACTGTCGGATGTGTTTGGTCGAGGTCGAGAAGTCGCCAAAGCCAGTTGCGTCCTGTGCTATGCCGGCCTTGCCTGGTATGTGGGAGGAGGATTTGATTTGATATTGGGGGGGTTTGGGTGTTGGATGGGAGTGATCGGTGAGATAGTGGATTTTGTAGTAATGTCATTGTTATAGTTTTGCTGATTATGTGGGAAATGGGATTTGAGTTGTGAGGTTAGTCTTGCGAAGCTGTGTTCTGAAAGAGGCCCTGATGGTTGCTGATTAGGGAATGGCAGAGTGCTTGATATTGAATCGGAGGATGTTATACTCGACATTTGGTTGGGGACTTTTGTAATTGGAATCGTTGAAATGGGTTGACTTCCACAGAAATTGTAACACATGATAGCACTTGATCGTAGAATCACTGAGCTAAGATTTTGACTAGCTTGATTGAATTAGTGCTTCATATCATCATTTTAGATTTTATTTCTTTTCGGTGATTGTAGCCTTCCCTGATTTTGAGTCAGTCACTTGTGGGCGAAACGAGGACTTTGTTGAGTTTTTTCCAGCAGATCAGTGCTATGGTAGCAAGTCAAAGTGCAATATTGTGTTTTGTGTTGGAGTTAGAAGAGAAGGAACCTTAGGGTAAACAAACCAAGGAAGTATCTTTTTGAAAGTGGGAAAATAGCACATAACCCCTTGAAATTTCGGTCTTTTGCACATAACTCCCCTCAATTTTGAAAATAGGCACACATTCTCCGTTCGAGGGGGATTTTCTGTCAAAAAAAATTTATACTTTCAGGGGGTTATGTGCCAAAAATCAAGATTTTTTCAAAATTTAGGGGGTGAAGTGGTTATTTTTATAGTTCAGAGGGATAAAATACAACCGGATGATAGTTGAGGGGTGAAATCACATGTCTCCTTTGTTGCACAACCTCAACTGCCTTTCCCGCATTAGTTGATAGAGTCGATTTCCTATCCGATCGTCAGAAACTCTGAGAGTGATAGGTTTTTTAATGAGTGAGTGAGTGCAGAGTAGAGTATCCACCCTTGTTTTAGCCTTATCCACTAAATGCTATTTTCTCTTTGAAAGTTGAATGTGTAAATTGTAATGCCTGTGAATGTGGGCAGTCTCAGTTCACTTTGGTTCGAGTAAGTAGCATAGTAATTTTTTCTGTGCTCATCTGAGTCTCTAGCCTTATTCTTCTGTTTGGTTTTCCTTTTTCTTCCTTTTAAAGTATCATATCCTTTTGCTTTATCAATTCTGCTACAAGCTGGATAGTTGTATTACATTTTTGTGAATCAGGGATGAAGATCAAAACTGATACACCTGTAGCCAAAAAGGCCCGTGAAGGGGTGATGGAGTTCTTATTGATGAATCATCCATTGGATTGTCCAATCTGTGATCAAGGTGGAGAGTGTGATCTACAAGATCAGTCCATGGCATTTGGATCAGATCGTGGTCGGTTCACCGAGATGAAAAGGTCTGTGGTTGATAAGAACTTGGGCCCATTGGTGAAGACTGTGATGACTCGATGTATTCAGTGTACAAGGTCAGTTCTTGTTATCCTTCTAACATTAAGAGGCTTCAGATAATTTCCAAGTTCAGAGAGGTGTTCTAGAAGATTGTTTTCTAGATATTTAGCTTTTTGGATATTGAGCTAGGCCCGTTAATAAATTGATAATCCATGCTTTATGACTGATGTGTCAAGAGTCCATGAAGGCATGATTCCATCCTTGGTTCTCCTGCATAATTATATGCTTCTGGAAACTGGTGGGTGAAGTATTGTGGCTGGTGCCCATTCTTGAGGTTCTTAGATTATGGCTCTTGTTACTGATTAATGATATTGTTATGGACTGCAGTAGAAGGTTCAATTTCAAAAGCTTCTATTACCTAATATTGTAGACGAGCATTATTTAGGAAAGACAAGTTGAGAAGGGAGGTTGAAGGTATCTTGGGCTCGACTTGAGGAAATGGTTCTTGGTTAAAGTACATCTTTCTTTGGTGTGGTGGGAGTGTGTGTGAGAGCAGCTCTATGTCTAAACCACCTTTTTGTGGGTCATTTGTTTGTATTTGATTTCTTATGGCATGAATGTTTAATGATGCCATGCCTACTGAGGTTGGCCAATTGGTTTGCCATCATTGCACTTGTCTATTTGAGATTTAGTGACATGATTTTGAGTTAGTTCTGTACCTAATTCATCTGCATGACATGACTGTACCTGGTCTATGTCTTATGGAGGTAACAATGCCGTTTCTTGGTCATTGCTGTTTCCACATTGTTCAAAAAGACAAAATTAATTCTGGTCATTTTTTGGTTTGATAGGTGTGTCAGATTTGCAACTGAGGTTGCTGGCGTTCAAGATCTTGGCATGCTAGGTCGTGGCAGTGGAGAGGAGATAGGGACCTATGTCGAAAAGCTTATGACTAGTGAACTATCTGGAAATGTGATTGATATATGTCCTGTAGGTGCGCTGACATCCAAGCCTTTTGCATTTAAAGCTCGCAATTGGGAGTTGAAGGGAACTGAGACCATTGACGTCAGCGATGCGGTCGGCTCCAACATCCGAATTGATAGCAGGGGTCCTGAGGTCATGCGTATTGTCCCAAGGTTAAATGAGGTACTTAATCTTGTAATTTCATATGCTGCTTTCTACTACTCTTTTCTGCCCCTCCATTTTGTCATTGATCAAGTGTCGTGTGTTTTCTTCTGATTCTAGAATCAAGCAATTGTCTTATACTGACCTCTGTTGTTTAGGTGCTTGGCTGTGTTGGAGAGCTGCACTCTATTCTAATTCTTGATTCAGAAACTGCTGGTCTGATTTGTTTGATATACCACTATTAGCCCTATTCCTTTTTTTTGGGGAATTTCTAAGTAGTGATAGAACTGCTATTTATTGGAGTCAAATCCCTTTTCTGTTTTTTGTTTAAACTATTTTCTGATTAGTCTTTTCCATAAAGGTTGGGTGAGTTTATAAGATAACAAAGGTGTGTTCTGTTGAATAGTTGATGGTAGATTGGGGGAAGAAAAATGGAAATGATATATACCTTGTGATATGAGCTTCGAGGAAGAGCTTACATTTGCGGCAGCTTATAGTCAAAATTGTTGAGCAACTGACTCGGCCAAAAACACTCAACTAAAAACACCCGACCACTAAAAACCCCCGACCTTGTATTTGAAGGTCCATGCTATTTATTTATTTGATTCAGCTGGCTCCTCCTACGAAGACTTTTGATGGGCCTTTACCGTGGAATATTTACTGGTCCACCACGTAGGAACTGCCGCTTTTATTATTTGGGGAAAGAAAAAGGAAATTTTTCACGTTCCCTCTTCTTCTCCATGATCTACCGTCACATGTGCATTCTCTTTGTTCATAACTTTTTGGCAATGTTCTTGGCAATACTCATCTTTCCTCATTTATTGTATCCTTTGTCTTAGCAACGCCGTTCTATCTCTCCATTTTGATTTCTCTGCCTTTGACAGTTGACTACAAGCCTCATGCTCTGTATCCTTGGACCTTCCTCACAAGTTCTTGGATGCCAAAACTATTTAATATCCCAATTTCACATATGAGAACAAATGTTGTCATCGGTATTGAGAGGTGGGTACAAGAGAACTGAAAAAGAAGAAAAATGAGAGTAGTTTCGGGATTGATGTGTAAGCAGGAGGTGATTGTGTCCGACAATGGTATTGGCAAATATGAGAACTAATGGAGTCACTGGTATTGAGAGGTGGGTACAAGAGTGCTGTAAAAGAAGAAAAAACGAGAGTGATTATTTGTAAGCAACAGGTGTTTGTGTCTGACAATGGTATTGGTGAGTACTGGAGGTGAAGATGAGCTGAGAGGAGGAGAATGACAAAAATGGAGTTACAGGGGAAGTATATGCTTTTATTATTTTTGGATTTATTCTTTTATCTGTTAATTATAACAACATTATTATTTAGTTGAGTATACTTGGTATGAGAATGAATTGCACATACTAGGTATAGTTTTTTGGTTGGTTGATAATTAGGGATTTGGGCAGAGGACACCAATCGAACTCTAGATCAATATTTTTATTATCATTTTTTTGGGTCAATATTCTCTAGCTTAGTGCAGCAATCTTGCTAGGTTAGATATTGCGGCTGCTTTGTATCATGACAAATAAGTAGTCATTTTTATTTATTTATTTGCTGCTACTTTTTTGTCCCTGATTACTTTATTGTGCAAACTTCTGCAGGATGTAAACGAAGAATGGATATCAGATAAAACACGATTCTCCTATGATGGTTTGAAGAGGCAAAGGCTAAATGATCCCATGATTCGTGGTGCTGATGGTCGTTTTAAAGCTGTAAGTTGGCGAGATGCCCTTGCCGTGGTGGCTGAAGTCCTGCACCAGATTAAGCCAGAGGAAATAGTTGGTGTAGCTGGTCAGTTATCTGATGCAGAGTCTATGATGGCACTGAAGGATCTCTTAAACAAGATAGGATCTAATAATGTGTGGTCTGAGGGCAATGGCGTGCAGCCAAATGCTGATCTTCGTTCCGGGTATCTATTAAATACCAGCATTGCTGGTCTTGAAAAGGCTGATGCCTTCCTTCTTGTTGGCACCCAGGTAACCCTGCGATAAATTTGTTGCCTGTAGAATATCGCCATTTAAGATTGCCATGCCACTCTTTTATCTTTCTGCTCATGCTAATGCCATTAATTTTTTCGTGAAAAACACCCTAATAACCACAAGAAAAGGATCAATGGACCAACCAAGAGGAAGTATGACAGGGTTATTGATTGAGGAGATACTAGTATGCCCACCCATGCAGTAATGCACGCGATCAAAGGAAGTAGGTTGGACATTCAATATTTTGGTAAAATCAATCAAGATATTTAAATCATTTACATAGATATTGAACAGTTATGATCTACGTCATACTAAGCATTCATATTAATATTATGATATTAAGTTCAAGATATATATAATATTTAAAATAATACATATGCTGATTTTTTATGATCAAGATCTATAAATACAACAATCGGATATTTTGGGGAATTAAGTAGATATTGAACGATCAATATTTATTGATGTCTAACTATTCATATTTCTTTTAGCTTCATTCAGTGATTATTATATCATTACAAAAATTTATCATAGTAGAAATTGGTTTCTTATAGAATAATTCAAAATGTTAATTTAGGGATAATTCGATCAAGGCTTACAATAGATATGATATGATAGATATCTTGTTGCGATTAATACCTTATACGGTCAAAATTTATTATAGATATTTTACAAATCTAATTTTGTTGATGCAAATAATATTTATAGTTTTTTTTTTGACATTTTTGTTTTATTTTGATTTGTTTAATTAAATTAAATAATTCATTATAATAAATATAGTCTGTTAATTAAAATTTTGAACGGGGAAGATCATCCGATGCGACACAAACACGCTAGCCTTATTTGCTTAGTATATAATATAGATTAGAGATGTTTTGTCGTTTTTTTTTTAAGATTTTCTGTTTTTAATTACTTTGCATTAGATATTGTTTTGGATATGATTAGTTTTAGAGTTATTGGTTATCGTAATCGTAAGATATATTTTGGTATTACAAATACCAAAACCCTATCTTTGTTGCGGCATTCAATAACAATTCTTTACTTTGAAGACTTGTTCTTGTTATTATTGCTCGTTAATTGGAGTGTTTCTAGTTTGTGGATTCAAACTACGTCACGCTAGAACATTATCCTAGCCCACCAAGGTTTCGACTGCGTCAGGTATCAAAGCTAATATCGTCTTGTTGTTTGTCAAAGGAAAAAAGCAATCCAGCAAATTAGTTGTTGAATAAGACTTCAGGCAATGTGCATGCAATTAGTATGATATTTGTAACGTATAATGGATTTCGGTTACAGTATAGATTTCAGCATGTTGTACTCCAACTGAATATCAGTTTCTAATTTTCAAATTCTCTTTTATATATATGAGTGCGTCGTTGGTGCTGATGGACTGTATCCCCTGCTCACCCTAAACTGCAACTTGTTTTATTGTGAAATGCATCATTTTTTTGCCTTTCGAGATGTAATTCATAATGAAACAAGATGCAGTTTATGGTAAGTAGGAGATGCAATATAGCAGCAACTCCTTGGCTGCTACTGTAGCACCAATTATTTTTCATATATATATATATAAATATAAAGTGCATAAAAAAACCTACCTAGGTTGGGAATTTTTATTCTGTCCCTACCCGGTCCCAAATCCGAATAAAATGGTGAGGGTTGTGTGTTAGGTAGCCGACAGCCAACACGTAAAAAGTCCCGTTAGATCTCTCTACATGAATACGACTTGTGAAAATTTTCTTGGGGCGTACCTCAGCAGTAACGCGTTGCACGCCCTAAGTGCTTCGAAAAATGAGTAAAGGCCGTTACATCGATGTCTGGATGTAGTGAAAAAATGAGCAAGGGTTTCAGCATCACGGACGGATACGATTAAAGAAGTTAGTCCAGAAAAATAGAGTTCGTTTAGCTAATTGGAACATTGGAACCTTGAATGGAAAACTTTTAGAGGTAGTAGACATAATGGTTAAAAGGGGGATTCATATCGTTTGCTTACAAGAGACGAAGTGGACCGAAAATAAGGCTAAGCTTATTCAAAGTACGGGGTCAAGCTATGGTATTGCGGTCAAAGTCGGACTAGGAATGGAGTTGGTATAATTATGCGTAAAGAGTTCGTAGAAAATGTAGTTAATATCAAGCGTTGGAGAGATTGGAAAGGAAGTGATTAATGTGGTAAGTGCTTATGCCCCGCAAGTAGGTCTTGGAGAAGATGTTAAGTTTAAGTTTTGGGAAGACATGGATGAAGTAGTACAGTCGACCCCTGAGAGAGAAAAAGTCTTTATTGGTGGAGATCTAAATGGACATGTCGGTGAGGAGAAAGATGGTTTCTCAAAGGTTCACGGAGGATTTAGTTTTGGTGAGAGAAATATAAAAGGGACAAGTATATTGGATTTTGCTGTGACATATGACATTATGGTTGCGAATATCTTCTTTAAAAAACGTGAAGATAATTTGATAACCTTTAAGAGTGGTTTATGCAAGTCTCAGATTGATTACTTTCTTATGAGGCGAAGAGACCTGAAGGATTGTAAGGACTGTAAGGTTATCGCAGGAGAATGTTTGACCACTCAGCACCGTTTGTTAGTTATAGATGTATTTCTGTCTCAAATAGAAAAGAAGAAGAAAACAAAATATAATCTCATAAGGACAAAATGGTGGAACTTAAAAGGATATGAGCAAAAAGTTTTTCAGAAAGAGGTTGTTGAGAGAAGGTCCATGGACATTTGACGGTAGTGCATGTGAGATGTGGGATATGATGACTGATTGTATCCGACGTGTAACGAAGGAGACATTAGGACAATCTAAGGGCCAACCACCGTTGGATAAAGAGGGATGATGATGGAGTAAAGAGATTCAAGATAAGATAAAGTATAAGAAAAAATGTTGCAAGCCTCTGTTTAAATGTCATAGTGATGAAAATTTAGAGAAGTATAGGTGCGCCAAAAAAGAAGCTAAATATGCTGTGAGCGATATGAAGAATAAATCGTATGAGAAGTTATATGAAAAACTGAACACAAAAGAGGGGAAAAAAAAAAAGTCTTTAAATTAGCTAGATCAAGAGACAGAAGAGCTAAGGATTTAGGTCAGATAAAGTGTGTTAAGGACGATGCCAAGTATATTCCTACGGCTGATGAGGACATTAAGAAAAGATGAAGAGAGTATTTTGACAAACTCTTTAATTGCACAAGGGAAGTGTCCCTGAATGAAACAAGTGAAAATGTAGATGTGATGGTGAGCCGATGTTATTTTCGTCGCATTAGGACAAAGGAAATTAAGGATGCTTTAAAGCGAATGAACTCAAGAAAGTCTATGGGTCCAGATGAAATCCCGATCGAAGTTTGAAAATGTCTTGGAATAGAAGGAGTTAATTGGTTGACAAAACTCTTTAATAGAATTTTGATAGATAAGAAGATGCCTGATGAGTGTAGGACTACTTTGATTCCCATATACAAAAACAAAGCAAATATTCAAAACTACTCCAATTACAGAGGAATCAAACTTATGAGTCATAGTATTAAGTTACGGGAGAAAGTCATAGAGAAAATGTTAAGAAAAACTACAGGGGTGACTGAGAATCAGTTTGGTTTCATGCCTGGTAGGTCAACCATGGAAGATATTTACCTTTTGCAATGTGTAATGGAACGTTTTAGGATAGAACAAGAAGAATTTACATATGGTTTTTGTCGACCTGGAAAAAGCGTATGATTCTGTCCCAAGAGAAGTGATTTGGAAAACTTTAGAAAAGACGGGAGTGACGAGTAGGTATATCGAGATTGTGAAAAACATGTATGAAGAAGCTACTACATATGTGCGAACCTATGTTAGTGAAACGACTGCTTTTCCTATTAAAGTGGGCTTACACCAAGGATGAGCTTTGAATCCATACCTTTTCACCTTAGTAATGGACGATCTCACTAGGCATATACAAGATGAAATACCATGGTGTTTACTTTTGGTCGATGATATTGCTCTGGTGGACGATACGAAAGAAGGGATGAATGAAAAGCTTGAGACTTGGAGGGAGGCGTTGGAAAGTAAGGGGTTAAGGATCAGTATAACCAAGACAATATATGAAATGTGTCTTTAATGAGAGTAGTCAAACAAATGGTGAGAATGTATTGTTGGGAATAGAGTCTCCCCCTAAAACGGATTCTTTCAAATATTTAGGTTCGATGCTACATAAGAATGGAGGAATTATTGCAGATATTGATCATAGGATTAAAACAAGTTAACTGAAATGGAAGGACACTTCAGGGGTGCTATGTGATCCTAAAATACCTATCAAATTAAAAGAAAAGTTTTACAAAACAGCTATTTGACCAGCGATACTGTACGCGCCAGAATGTTGGGCAATTAAGTGTCAGCACGTACAGAAGATAAGTGTAAACGAGATGTGGCTCCAGTAGAAGATAAAATAAGGGAGCCACGACTAAGATGATATGGTCATGTGAAACGCAGACCAGTCACAACTCCTATTAGGAGATGTGAAGTTTGGGAGTTAGCACATGTCAAGAGAGAACGAGGGAGACCTAAAAAGTCTATGAGAGAAACCTTGAAGTATGATATGGTCTATCATAATCTTACAGAAGATAATGTACATCACAGATTGAAATGACGCCGTCGTATTCATGTAACCGACCCCACTTGATGGGATAAAGACTTGATTTATGTTGTGGTGTTGTGTGACAATTTTAATGTACATTATAGGGACAGAGGAGACCATTGTGTAACAATTGGACATCTGGAATGTCGGAATCAACACAATCGTCTTGGCAACCAATAAGAGCTTGAGCCTAAGCTCCTAGACTTGCAAGTTGTATAGCATTGTATATGTTGAATCCATCTAACAACACATATGAGTTTCTCGACAAGTATCGTATTTGCTTCGACTCTAATTGAATTGAAATCGAATAATTAAAACAGAGTTCTACCTCGCCTAGGATGTTCTCAAGGTGCCTCATCTTTCCTTCCGTTTCCGCATACATAAACTCCACGGTTCCCTTTAGATCATCCATTGAGTGTTCCAGATGACGTGTTTTGCTCTCGAGTTGAGTGACACGTGAGCTGACACCTTCGATGGCATGGAAAAGATCTCCTATATGGTCTTTTATGGTCTCACCGATTCTGGAGATTAGCATTGCTTGACTTGATGCACCACTTTTCTGTTCGAAGACTTCTGCAGAATGAATGTGATTCGAAGAACTTGAATTCTGCAGCAGACACAAATTAATAATCGGTTTCGGTTACTTGAACCTTGATCAGGAAGAAGGATTATGCAACTGGACTTTCAGCCTGTCACTACTGAATAATAAATGGTGTTTCGCCTCCAGAATCCAGACAAGTTAACTAAAATAAACCAGGCCCTTGGTAAGCGACAATGCACATCTGTATACCAAAGTGGAGCTAATTTGTCACCATAAAAGCAACTTGGACAATGAAATAGGGATCCAAACACGCGTTATGATCTGGTGAGTAACCCTAACATAATCTGCACAGGTCAATCACTTTGCTAGCAGCTTACAATCAATCTGATCTTCTAAGTCCTGTATACAGAGTCATCAATCTGATGTTCTGAATGCCTTAAATTTAAGCATGACTTTAAGCACTAACTTCGAAGATTCGATAACAAACTTCAAAACTATTAACACTAGCACATCATGACCAATCTGTTCATATCATCACAAATTCATCATCTAATTGAACTGCAACCTGCTCAGCCACGAGTCAATCGACTAGATCACATAAAACTCACATTCTTGGAGTCCGATCCACCCTATAATCATCTGAAACACAATTAAAACTACCACATAACAACATCATCAGTTCATCACATAACCCAAAACTCTAGAAATCACATGTCTATTTCAACCCCACAATCAACACATACACCATTCACAATCTTCAATTACCCCAAAAGGGTCAAGCCCCAAATCATTTCCACCCACAAAAACTCCCAATTATCCAAACACCAAAGAACCCACTTGAATATCAAAACCCTAAAGCCCCAATCACATCAAAATTCCAGCCCAAATCAATGAGAACACACACAGCAAAAAACACCACATACCCAGGTACCAAAATCGTGATATCTCGAATACCCAGATGCCCGATTTCGACGAGAACCCAATCCCCTGAATCTATGATCATTATTGTGATCGTCGTCCTCACTATCATCATCATCAGTGTCATAAAAATTGGACTTTGATGAGCTCATGACCTGCTTGTCCGTGAAATGAGAGGGATTCATGTGAAAAGATGAAGATTTGAGAGGATTTGGGTTGAGGGTTTATAAGGATTTGGTGTAGGTGGGTTGAGCTTGGATCAAACGGTGAGTGTGTGGGGTGAAGAGTGAGGGTGTGGAATTCAAGTTTACAGGTTTCTTGGAGTTGAGGAGTTTGTATTTGGGTGGAAATGTTCATGTGATACATAGGTGAATGCCAAATGCCATTAGGCTAGGAACATAGCTTGCTTAGAAGAAGATGAATTGAAAAAGACGGCAATTTTGGATTCATTTGTGATAGATAGCTACCAACTTTCTTTCATGCTACTGCAAGATTTGTTATAAACAAGGGTAACATGTTTTTCATGTAACTTGATTGCTCCATTATAATTTATCCATTCAAATAATTATGATATATTATTAAAATAAATATTTTATATAAATAATAACATTTTTATAAATGATAATTATTTTATATTTAAAAATTCAAAATATTATTATTTTATATTATATCATCATCTTCATTATTATTTTTCTCTCTTCATTTATTTATATTCCCCTATCCACGTTCATAAGGATAAAATTATCCAAACATATAAAGTAAATATACATATTAATGATCATGTCAAGTCAATACACATAAGAATTGGGACACTTAGTAAATTAAGATGTCCCAAATAAATTATAATATTATCTTATTTGAAAAAAAATTTCCTATAAAAATATCAACACTCTTATTTTTTATTTTATATCACATCAATAAATCCCAATATAAAAAGTTTAAGCTAAACCTTCGAGCTCATGGGTGTGGAAAGCTTTGCTTGCTGTTACTGATGTTTTTCTGCCATATACTAGATGTGTTAATGGAGTTATGCAGAGGCAAGGTAGGAAAGATGGTCTGTTCACGCCTGCTTCAGCGTATTGAGTCTTGATCAATGGAGCATTAGGAGCTTTAGCTGTGTGGAAGCTTATTTGGGGGAGAGGTGTAAGGCCGAGACTTAGCTTCATTTTTTGACTTGTGTGCAGAGATAGGTTGAATGCAAGGGAGAGGTTGTATAAGCATGAAGTGATATATGATGATAGGTGTGCGCTGTGTTCTGATGGAGTTGAAACAAGGGACCATCTGTTCTTTGCTTGTCCGTATAGCAGTAAGGTATTGCGGTTGATTTTGGATCATTCGATATTGCAATGTACAAAGAGGAGTTGGGGAGTTGAGGCGATTGGTGTAGATGGCAAATCAAGGTGTTGAAAGGGAAGTCTTTGAAGGCGAAGTGTAGGAGAGCCATGGTTGCAGCGATGGTGTACTCGATTTGGAGCGAAAGGAATTGTAGAATCTTTCAGATGAAGCATTGCACACAGGAGCAGCTATCGAGACGAATTGTTCATGGAGCTGTTTTTGACTTTATGTAGTTGGTTTTTGTTCGAGCTGAGATGATGTTGCTTTTGTCTTGTTGAGTGTTTTGTCCTGCTGAAGCATTGTAATATGTAAAAGGACAGTTTGGGTTTTGGTGATTAATAAATTATCAGATTGATGAACTCATCTCATTATTTTTTTATTTTATTTATTCAAATCAAATAATAAATTAATTTTTATAATAAAAATCAATATAAATAAATTATAATATCAAGTCAATCGATTGTAATTTTTTAATATGAAAAAATATAAATAAGACTACAATAGTTAATACTAATGTCCACTATAATATGTTTAAGATAATGTTAAATCATAAAAGTATACAAACTAAAGTTGTATACAAATGAAGTAATGAGTTTTCCATATAAATACTACCTTTATTCTATAATCATTGTAATGTTTTTTCTTTCATTGTACAACACGTAATTTTAGAAAATTTGTTATTTATATAACCGACACAATTTAATTTTTCTATTGATATATAATTATAATATATAACGTTTATTATCATTAACGTTTCACAATATTTTCTTAAAAATCAATAATTAATCGATTCATAATATCGATAAAATTTTTTATCATCGTTATAATTTATTGAGAATAACAAGGATCAAATTCTCTCATAACCAAGGACGGAAACCCTTTAATGAAAATAAGACACCCCATATATTTTCTCATAAACATGTAACTTTTAATGTCACACAACCAAAATCTAGTGAAACTCAGAGAGGTTCACAGCAACGAGATTTTCAAGTATGCACCAGATTTCAAGTATTCACAGCAAATCTACAACGATGGCGAATTCCTCCGAGGAGAAGCAGCAGCAGCATGAGGAGACAAATGATGGATGCGATTTCTTCGCATGGGATGAAGCTTCTCAGCTCTACTATCATTCCAGGTTCCCAAAATTCACAAACCCTAACCTCACCTTCGCAAATTTTTGCTCTTTCATATTCACCCAATTTGATATTGTTATTCATTTCTGATTTGAATTGGGTTTTGGATGCTGAGATTTGGGCATTTGGCTATCTGGGTTTTGATTTTTTTTCATCAAATAGGGGGATTGAGATTAGGGTATTGGTACTTTGTGCATGAAACGCCCTTGCCCAGAACAATATTGTGTATAAAGATGGAGTTTTCGGGATGATAGAATATGAAATCCTCGAGATTCTTTGCTCATTGGGTTTGTAGTTGGTTGACTTCTAACCAGGTTTACTCTACAAGGGATGTGTGGGTCTGTTGAGATATACATCAGTGAGCCTTCCATCATCCGTTCGGACTTCTGATAAAAATGGTTCCTTGACATGGTATCAAAGCAGATAATGATACGAGGCTATGAGTTCGATTCCTGTCTGACTCTTACAACAGGGTTTTCTCAGTCCACTAGACTCGAACTCGAGACTCCGCTTGAGAACAATAGAGCTTTTTGTCACTTGGACAAACATGATGTTGGTACTAGTAGGTTGTACTTTAGAACAGGGCTAACACAACATTTTAGGACACCAAGGCTTTACTCGGACGATAATTTTCTGGCTGGTCAGTTTTATGATTTCGGTTCAACTTGCTTGCAGAAGCGGCTTCTATCATGATCCTAGGGCGGGATGGTACTACAATACCCACGATGGGAATTATTACAAATTTGAGGATGGAAACTACGTGTTACTTGATTCATATGAGGTATTTAGTTTCCTGTTATTTCTCCTGTAAACGATCGATTCATCCCACTCATATCCCTAGGTTGTACGTCGAGTAAAATATGGGCTATCAGTTTCAGGGTCCAGAGTCCGGAACTCAGAGTTGTAGAGAATCTAGGGAACACCCATCTCCCGAGAAAAACAACGTAGGATGTGGTCCTGCTGATGCCGCTAGCTCTTCATTTCAGGGGGACGCAGATGAAGGTGACAGAGCAGGTTTAGTTATCCCATCTTGATGCACTCTAGTTTGTGTTGTGCGCAGGATAACCTGCCGTGCTACTATTAGAGTGCGCATTTAGAGGGTGTTCCTATTACTATGCATATCAATTCAGTTATTAAACTAAACTCTAAAGGCTGTGAATAGTAATAAAATGCCGAGGTTTATTACTTATTCTTTTCGTTGGGCAGCTTAGTTTACTTACAGGTTGTGTGTTGTGATAATATTCTTGTTAGGCTTAATGGATTCCAATAATGATGAGGGACACATAAATCATCCTCCACCTTCAGAATGGTAAGCTGCTTAACTCATTCCATGTTAACATAATCGGCTAATATATAGTTTACAACTCAGTTCTCACTCATAGGTTGGAAGATACGCTGATTGATCTTTACTTGTCCGGTTATTCTGGAGCAGCAGCTAGTACTGCAGATGATGCAAGGCTGCCGTCAGAAACAGGAGATGGAGAAAGTCCACTGCTGGTTGATGGTAAGGCTACAAAATTAACTTTGATGTTGCTGAAGAACACACCACAATGTTGCGCCTTTGGTGCAGGAGACGATACTATCCATGAACAAGGAGCAGCTGGTTCAAGTGAAGGCTTGATATCCGAAGGTTGGTTCTAATGTCCACACCCAAGTACCCAACAATCTGCCAAACCATCTGAGTTCCTGTCTACTTATGTTTTGACATTTCATCCCCTGATCGTCTATACAACTGAGTGATTTGCAACACTTCAGGATGGAAATATTGCCTTGCTCTCAACATTCCATCACATATCAATCATTACCCATGAACTTGTCGTGAAAATTCATGAAAGTTTTATAATATAAACATTATTCTTGCCCTTGTCTGATATGTAAAGAGCGATGATTGTGTGTCTAAAGCGGATATTATGGTACCTTTTCGTTTTAGATATTTCATGGGATGAGGAGAACTGGAGAGCACAATATGGTCAGGTTACACGAAATGAAGAACCGTTGCCAGAATTTCAAGTTGTAAATCTATGGGATTGGGCTCTCATCAGAGAGCGCAAGAGAGATGGAAAGAGTGAGGTGATCAGGCTGGTCGGACAACTTGTGGAGCCTTCAACTAAGCTTCATCCTTCTATGTCTTCCAGTGGTGGTCGCTTAAAGACAGCTCCCATATGTGAAGTGAATCTTGATCTTGTACGAGTTAAATCAGGTTTGCAATCATGCCTATTGAGATAGAGCCAAATCAGCTATCACATAATTGTCTTCCAAAGTTGTCTCATGGTTTTTTCTCAGGTAAAGTTTACAAATTAAGGAGTCCTAGTACGGGATATATATCAACCTTATCAAGTTATGATGCTTCCAACCCAACAAAGGATTGGGGCTTCCCTGAGTTAACAATTGCAAGTATAAATGAATGCAATGGCAGCACAATGCTGCAAGTTGCTTGTGGTAACGGATCGTCTTCTCAGTTTGATCAACTCTCCATATCCAAAAAGGTGAAAAGGGAAATATACGACAAATATCGGCTTTGAAGGGAAAGGGGCCTCATTATTTGTTTGTCTATTTTCATCGCTAAAATATGTTGCATTGCCTGCAGATGAATCATGTATATAGAGACAGAGCGGCTGAAAGAAGAGCATTGCACGGCAGATTTGGTGTCGGCCCTGGACAGAAGTCGGAGGTCTTGGGAGGTCGATCGTCTTCTCCAGTTTCTACCACAACAGAAGAAGCTGGATCTGAAGCTTTGGACTTGTCGTTTGGAACTGGTAGTTATGCCAGAAGAATGCTCGAAAATATGGGATGGAAAGAGGTAATAATCATAATGCTAATAGCCCTAGCTGTAACATTCAGATGCTCGTTCGTCAATGTTCTCAGGTTAGGTATGTGACCAAATATCCGGGGATTCACAAGCCATGGAAATCATGAACTTGGTTCTTGAACACACTGTAAAGGATAGTTAACCGAAGCAATATGATATTTTAAGTGCAATATTTGATAACTTGATCTACGCTCATTGAACGTTACCTCCTAGATATACGTCTCTTGACCACTCGGCGATGATGTTTCTATGATGAAATTCCTGTGCTTGCACTAATCCTCTCTTGTTTACAGGGGGAAGGACTTGGTAAAGTCAAGCAAGGATTAAGGGAACCATTGCAAGCTGTTGGGAATAAAGGTAGTGCAGGATTAGGATGGAATTAGTAGGTACTTTTCGGTTCAAAGCTGAGGGTTGTGGCGACCTATACTGGCTTAGTGATACATTTTGAGATCGCGATGGACAGTTTCATGTTGTTGTCTGTGCGATGAGCTTCATATAGGAGAGCTTAAGTTGAGAAGCAGAGTTCGTTGGGTGCGATTTCATTCTTTTTTTTTTTTTTTTTTTTTTTTTTGATAACGAGGGTGTCCGGTTCAGCTCATCAAAGTCAACGGAGGTTGGTTGGTGCGGTTTCATTGTTAATCTTTTGCAATGTTGTAATTTAGTGTTTAACATTTCCTGATATTTTCATCTAGATAATATTGGAAACAATTCTTAAGTATGTTCTTTGAACATTTTCATCTTAAATTAAACTATTATTTGCCACGAACAACTCTAGGTAATAATATTCTTATATATTTGGCTCATACATTAACATGACAAGAATTCACAAATGTAAACTCAAACAAAAACAGTATTTTTATATGTTAGATATGGGCATTCAACAAAATCAGACGGACGTTCCGTTCGATATTCAATTTATGTTTTATTTTTTAATTATATTTTTTCACGTTGATTCTTTTTATACTTTGTTTTAGGCGTATGTTTTAGGGAAAAAAAAAAAGCATCGTATTATTGCTCCATTGTTCACTATCAGTGGTGACCTATATACATAAATAAACAGATTCACATGAGAGAAACCACTAAAAAATTGCTCTGGGTGTCAGAATAAACTGAAAATGTACAATTACCATCTTGAAATTAATCTCTACACATTTGTCAGGATCCAGACAAGAGTTCAACATGAAATTTTGTTCTGTTATAATGTAACACAATACTAACAAATTGGATAAAGGTAAGCACGTTATTACAACAGCGAAGTAAAAATGTAAGCTGTCGAAGCACTTTGCTTTGCTGATTGTTGTTGCTGTAATCACACCAACCATGGATATTATCATCCGTTTTACGATACAGAATTTTTTGTGGTTTGGGTTACCATTTAGTCATTTACCCCTGCACCATATGAGAGTCGTGCATCCAACTCATTGCTTGAGCATTTCACCAGATCATCAACCTATCATTAGCCAAAATGAATTCATCTCGTTTGCTAGATTCCGTCATTTAACATACATGCCTCTAACAACTGTTATTTCAAGCAAACGATGTCATAAATAAGTAAAGTGATATTCTAACCAAAATACAATGAAATTACAAAAGTAACCTAATACTCCAGCACAAGAGTTCTTTAGTTTGCTTCAGCATCTTCCGGCGTTTGAACTTCTTCCTTGACTGGTGTCGTCAAGATGGCAACAGCATTATCCTCCTCAACATGATCCCTCTTTTGCAGCTCCAGCCTCAAACTATTGATCACTACGTCTTTTTCCGCCAGCTTTTCTTGCAGAATAATTACCTTCGGAGAGAAGAACAGAATATTCAAGGGGAGAGTAAA
Organism: Drosera spatulata; assembly: GCA_035668315.1. Taxonomy (NCBI): domain Eukaryota; kingdom Viridiplantae; phylum Streptophyta; class Magnoliopsida; order Caryophyllales; family Droseraceae; genus Drosera; species Drosera spatulata. The sequence goes on from JAOVYX010000595.1 coordinate 20,042, forward strand.
CCAAACTTGAATAGAACCAGATTTTGTCTAGGGGCCAAGAGGCTGCATGCATTAAGTAAACATAAATATACAATATGATACATTTATTCCGCAATGATACCCAAATCAAAGGTGTACAAGCTTTTGACGGGGAGTTCCATGAGAAACACAAGCTAAAGCATAAGCATTGAAAAAAGATGTGCATACCGTCTCATTCGATTTCTCCATATCATTCGCCAAAGCCTCTGCATGCTTGTATAGAGCTGCAGATAACAAGGCGGAGATCAATACAGTGGAAATGGAAAAGTAAATACTCAAAAGGAAAAAGAAATGAAAGAAAGAAAGAAGGGAGAACAAGCAGCAACTGAGAATCCAATCACCTTCATATTGACTCCTAAGCTCTGCATTTTGTGATCTTTGCAAAGCAAGTTTGATGGCCAACTCATTCATCTGCCACACAAATTAACTGAATCAGAAAAACAAGAAAACCGACCATGTAGCTTTTTGGAAGTCTGTTGTTTTTCCAAATCAGAATTTGTTGAAGGTGTAATTTTGATGTTAGGACTAAGGCATGAAACCCTCGACCACCACGAATGCTAATATACATAAACTTTTTCCATTAACATAAAAAAAGAACAAAATAAGTACCTTTCCTTCAGAAGCTAGATACCCGATCTCCTCGTTTTCCTCCTGTAAGGTTTTGCACTTTGCCATTAACATTTTCCCAAACTTGCTTTGTGGATTAAAAGCGAGAGCATTGTTTTGTTCCTGCAGCTCCTTCACTTTTTGATCCTTTTCTTCAACCAAGTTCTGCCATGAAAAAGAACACAAGTGAGGGGGGGAAAAGGCAGAGAACATCTGAGCCACAAAGTTTAAGCGCAAGCAGAAATAGCCAATAAATGTGTGCGAGTTCAATTTAAGCAACAACTAGCATCCGATCCATGCAAGAACTAGCATAGGTCTAGAAAATAAAACCGCAAACAGCACTGTGCTCGACTAATCAAGTTTAAGAAGATTAAAGACCTGGATATAAGAATAAACCTTTAAACGTGTAAATTCCTCATGTATGGCTGGATCTAGCAATAGCTTCCTTGACTGGGAAAAAAGAAGTTAAACTCAACTTCAGTACCAAATGCCAAGTTGTATGTCCATTAGCCAAATCATTTAGAGAAAAAAATGAGCGAGTTAAATGGTTAGCACATACCTGCAATGATGGGGGCTTGAGCTGACCTCTCAACTCCCTAACTGCAGACTGAAAAGAAACACTTCTATTTTAAGAACTTATGCAAGGGCACAATTTCGAATGACAACATTACATTGCATACAGAACCAAAGAGAAACCATGAACCCAGTATGATCACTCCATGAAAGTTATACACTAAGAACATCCTAATGACGTTCATTACCATCTTTTTAATTGGATATTTTGGAAGCTAGGCATCACGAGCTAAAATCCTAATCCCCAGGGCACTAAATCTAATTGCCCACGAATTTGAATAGGATGCATTCAAAATCTAGGAGACAATTTATAAAGATGGCACCAACCAAAACAACCAGAAACAACCAGTAGCAGATCCTATGGTCACAGGAACTACTCTATCCAGCAAAAAAATTAGTCAAGAAGGGGAAGTAAATACTATGAACTATGAAGCAGCAAATTCTTTTGATACATTCGAACCCCCACTCCAGTTAGAAGGTAAATCGTTTGTAACTAAGCAGACTCCTTTGTGAACTAACATTACATAGCTATAGGATATTATCTCTGAGGCTAGTGTTCCATGATCCCATTTAACAAAATGTTTCTATTTAATTAACCTATACTAACCTTAGTAACAGGTTCCATATGCAATTTTAGCCGCCTACACATAAGGGTAACGGGTAACCGGGAGATAAAAAGCTCACCACACCTTCAGCTCAGCTATCTCTTGATCGCGCTTTGCAAATGTTTTAATAAATGCAGCTTCTTTCTTCTTTGCTTTCTCCAGCTAAAACGATGAACAAAGAACGACTAGATCATAGGCCATCAACTGAGTAACATTAAGAGGGAAAAAAAATCTATACCTGATCTTTGAGTGACTCCTCAGAAGATCTCAAGGTCTGGAGGTAATTAACCACTGTCCTGGGTTCTGTACAAAAAAGAATAGTAAATTCTCATCTGAGAAACATTATATATAGACAAGAGGACTTGGTAATCTCATCAAACTTCATAAGTTAAACTGATCACTTAGACCACAAGGGCAACAGAACTAATTGCCAAACCATACAAACCCGGATGCATGCCACCAGGTACAAATGACTCATTCTCAAATGAAGAGTGCCATTTCTGAACCTCGGACTTAGCAGCCGAGAGTTCCACCTGCCCAAGAAACACATTGAAGGAAAAATAAACGAATCACCATACAGGAGGCAAGAGAGAACAAAATCTTACAGAAACAGAAAGGCACTATCTTCAGAAAGAAGAGGCATACCTCGTACTTTTGAATATCCTCCTCGCACTTCCGAAGGCTGGAAATTGGGATAAGTAACCAGAGAAGAGATAAAAAGGGTAAGAAACAACACGATTTCAAAGATGCTATAACAAGATGCAGCAGAATAGTGTAAGAGGCTACCAATACCTCTCTCGGAGTTTAATGATCATTCCTGTTGTCTCTCCAGGTGCAGTCTCTTCCACTTTCAAATTCGCCTAAAGCACAGAAACTAAATCACATAAACCATTGATCTTCAATAAGCCAAACCATGAATTGGCCACTACTTTCAACTTCAGTAATATTAATGACCGAGAAACTGAATCAAGGAATTCACACCATTCACAGATTGCAAGTTAACACATAGACCCAGATGTAAGCATTACACACCACATGAAAGCAACTGAAAGTTAATCGAGCGCAGAATCACCAATGTGCACTATCTATGCACCATAACTCAATTCAAACATAGTGTTGAGCGTAACCAGCACAATAACAGCGAACCTGATCAACGAACCGTGCGAGTCAACTGAATTTAGACATCAGCAAACCCTAAAACCCTAAAGAATACCCAAACGAAGCCATCACTCGAAAAACCATAAAATCCCTATCAGTAAAGACACATATTCACAAAATCTAAACCTTCTTGTTCCCGAAAATATCGTCGTCGTCGTCATCGAGCTCCCCGAACCCTCTCTTGCTACCTTCGACACACACCAAACACAAACTCACAATCACTCCACTATTTCAGACAACAAATCAACAAAACAAAACCCACAATCAAATCCAAAAACTGTGAATTTCATATGGAACCTGAGACTCTGTTGCTTCGAGTATCAGCGAAATCCCCGACGAAAACATCTTCCTGTAAACACAAAATTAGGTTATAAAAGAAAGTGAAAACCCTAACTGGATGAAAAGAAAAGAGTGAGGGGAAACTCACGTCGTCGAGATTCGAAGGAGACGTCGCCATTGGAGAGGAATCGAAGAGGGATCGAAGCGATTTGGGGGCGATTAGGGTTTGTGGGGCGGAGTGGGATTCGAAGAGGAAAGAATTGTTGATGAGTTTTAAGTGGAAGCGTGAATAGTTACTTTGTTAAAGGGAAAATTTCTTAAAAAATTATTTTAATGAGATATCATTCCAAAATTTTAATTTCGTCAAGATCCTATATATAAATCAAATTATATTATTATGTTGTGTTCACTTTCACACCCCAATTTACTCTTTTTACGATGTAATTCTCACTGGCGACAACAATGACGACGTTGGACGACGATTCCCCATCAAAATTCTCACGATTCAAGCTCATTCGCTCAGATTTGAGCTCAAATATGACTAAACGTCTTACCAAGTTTAAGATTCTGCATCGAATCGAGAGGTTAGGGATCATGCAAACTCAAATTGGATTTCAATATTTGGTTTGTGTGTTTTTGGTGTCAATTCGACCTAATTTAGGTAAAAATCAACAATGATTACTGTGATATGATATAATAAACATGATTTGACGATGATTATGTCGAAACAAAAATTCATTTCGAGATACTAATACGTCTGGGAAAACATGCATGCATGTAACCATGAACTAGTATGCCAGTCAATTTCAAAGAAGGAAACAACAATCAATTTTCAAATACTAGTACGTCTTGTGAAACACAAACATTGTGAAACAACTAATACGCCTAAACAAAAAATCATGTAGTATGTTTGTGTAAAAACAAGTATAGTATGCCTACTCAAAAAATGTCCCGTAAAAAATTAGTATTGTTGTTAAAAAAATAGTACGTCTTTGTACAAAATGTAATACGCCTATTCATAACCAAGTCAAACAATATCCTGTAAAAAAAAAAAGTACTTCAGAACAAAAAAAAAAAATAGTACGTCTTTGTATAAAATGTAATACGTTGGTGCTAAACCAAGTCAAAAAAATGTTATGTAAAAAATTAGTACGTCGGTTAAAAAAAAAGAAGAAGAAAAAGTACTACATCTATGCATAAAAATAAACACATATGTGCAAAATCAGTACTGTGCAAATTCTAGTACGCCTATGTAAAAAAATAGGTAATATGCCTCTGAAAAAAGATAATATGCCTAATAACAATATTGACACTGACTTTCTCTTTATTACTTCATAAACATATGTGTATTTTTTTCAACGAAGATGCTAAAAGCCCAATATCGTTTTTCATTGGCAGCGTTATTCACGATTTTAAAGGGAAAACAGTTTACAGAGTAGCAGAAAGAGAAGTTGAAGTTGACATCGTTTTGACACTTGATAAAGAGTGCAATAGAAGGAAAATTGATGGAAGACAAATGCAGAAAAAGGAATGTGTTTCTACGACAGATTTGCAAAAAAAAAAAAAAAAAAAATCTTCTGAAAGTAGAAGCATTTCACCTGAAGAAAAACGGTATCAAAATTTCTCCAATGGACATAAAGCTGATCTTTGGTATCATAGATGAAAATGGAGATACTGACACTGCTGTTAGACCGGATAACAATAACAAGTTCATCAGGAGGAGATTTCCATTTAAAGTGAACTTATCAAGGACAAGATAATAGTGATCAAAGTCCAAAGGTTTAGAGCACACTTGATCAACACATTCATTAAGTATCATGAGTTCAAGATGTCTTCGAAGAAGAATAATTAGGAAAAGTTGTTTCATATGTATTTTGCTTTGTTGATGGAAAAAACAATATAACATGTGTATTTCTGGACGAAAACAACTTGGTTATAAATATTTTTGAATGCACAAAGGTTGTCAGAAATATCGGAAATGAAACAAAACATATTGCCTACAATGAAAAGGAAGAACAACAAGTAAAAATTAAACCAGTACGCCTAATTTACAAGTAGTACGTCTGAGGAAAAACAAAGCAAAACAAAAATAAAAAGTAAACTAGTACGCCACATTAACAAGTAGTACGTCCCAGCACAGAATCACAACTATTACATCTCGTCAAGAAAATAGTACTCCTAATCTGAAAATCATTACTCAGCGCAACGCTTCTGGGTATGTTTTCTTGTTGTGATTATCAAACTTCAAACGTCGTGAGCATTTGATCCTTCGGACTACCTCTCCCCAGATCTGATCCTCCTCTTTCGTGGTTTTGTAGGCTGCCTGCTAGATGAAGGCGGAACAACCTCATCCTTCATTGTAACCACCCACATCTATGAACACAATCAAACTACCTAATATAAAAGCAACCAGTATAAAGGCACGTCGAAGCCTTTACATGCCATCCACATCGTCTTTCGTGCTTATATTTGCAATGAGCCGAAACTTTTTTGTTCCTATACTTTTTTAGAACATACTCAAAGCCAATATTGGTTGCATATTTTGCAAGACAGTCACGAAAATCATCCACACCTTCAAAAAAAGCACTGTCTAATATTATCCAGATACGATGACCACTTGCTTGAAAGCAAATATTTACCCTTACCCGAGGAACCTTCGAAATGACAAGCATCCTCACATCGTTTTGATTACTCAAAACACATAGATCATGAGAAGAAATCAAATAAAACATTGAATATCACCTCTACGAATCTTTTCACGGACACTTGATAGGTTCAACAAAAAATCTTCAAAAATAGAATACATCTGAACGCAAATAAGATAAATAACACAGTCGACCTTACACATCAACATTATCATTGCAGCCATTGACAAGATCAAATTACTTCCACGAACAGATTTGATTGAAGATGCACAAGCAGTACAACCTAACGAGGAATTTCACAAGCAGATCTAATTCAAATGATGATTGAAGATGATGATGATCGAAGTTGATGATGATGATTGAAGATGAAGATGATGATCGATTTTGAAGATCATAAAAGATGATGATGATCGAACTTGATGATGATCAACGACGAAGAAAAAGAAAAAAAGATGGACGTTGAACACAAAAGAAAAAAAGAAAAAGGCTTGGAAAATAATAATAAGGACAAAAAAAAAACGGTTTGGTTTTTTTGTAAAAGTGGTACCTAGTGGGAAATAAGTCCCCTTGGTGATACCCCCTTGGAAATAAGTTCACAAATTAATACCCCAAGAAAATTTTCACTTTTCTTATTTAAAAACTTTTTTCATAACACACTATTATTAAATTATCTCTATTTTTTTTTCCCCCCACTCCTCTCTCTCACATACTCATTAGCAAAAATTTATCATTTCTATATAAATCTAATATATATTTAATTACACAATTTCTTTTTCATGTCGAACCTATTTTATGTCGAACCATCATGATGACAAACGACAAACTATCTAATATTTTAATGTGAAAATTCCCATGAGATATCATTTTGGAGACGTGCTTTCAAGGAGGTACCTCCAAGAAAACTTTATTCTCAAAAGGTATCATTTTTATAAAAAAAATACCATTACTTTCCTAATCTGTCCTTTTTTTGTTATTTTTCCACCCCTTTCTTTTCTTTTTCTTTCTTACCACAAGGTTCCATGACCGATTATCAACATTTTCACAATCGACAATCATTATCTCCATCATCGCTCATCTTCATAATCGACCATCATCATCTCCATGATTGTTCATCATCATCTCCATCATCGCTTACCATCATCGATCATCGTCGTCGTCGATTTGATCCAATCATGCGATGTACTTAATTAATCATCGATCCTTGCCTATCATTAAGACCAATGAAAAAGATTTTGTCATCATTATCGATGATCATCGATCATCACCGATCAACAAAATAACATCGCTTACATTACTGCAGATTAAATATGCAAGTTAGTGTCATGATCAATCACGAAGTAACACGCATCAATACTAGCCATAGCAAAACTACATCCAACCAAATGAGAAATAAACAAGTTGGTCACAGAAAATAGTAAAAATCAAACATTTCAAGAACAAGTTCAGTAATAAGCTGGATTTTCAATGGGATAAAAATATAATCATTACGATGTCAAGATAGATCTATAGTACCAAGGTAGCACATATATTGTCAACAGTTGAAAGAAAAATTGGAACATGAACATAAATAGATTGTTGTAATCGTAAACCTCAACATGTCATTCAAATAACTTCTGGTGGTGGTGTTTTGATGTGTTATTCATTCTGACATATTACGTTTGGCATAGGCGAACTAGTATGTCGAGTTCTTGAAGTAGTACGCCTACCTTCTGATCTAGTACGCCAAGATTTGGTCCAAGCATATTATTAGAAGTGAGCATATTTTTTCCTAATTTTTTTTTTTACAGTATGACATACTATATTGTCAAGAATTAGTATAGACAAATTAGACTTAATACATGATGGTTTTTTGATGAGTTATTCCTTATGGCTTACTATAGTTTGGCATAGACGTACTAGTATGTCGAGTTCCTGAACTAATACGCCCAGCTTCAAATCTAGACGTACTAGATCATTTGCACAGCATATTAGTTATGTTTTGAACAAATTTGATCCAAATTATAAAATAATTCATCATTTTTACACAGACGTACTACTTTTAAAACAAATTGTTTTATGTGTAATTGCGTACTACCTCTTTTTACAGGCATACTAGTACGTTCGAACTAATATGTCTACCTAGATTGCCTTTATCCATGATTGATCATTCTTTATTTGACAAATCAATATGAGAAACTAGTACATCTTACTTCCGAACTAGTATGTTTGAGTTATTTTGATCAAAGAAAAAAAAATGCGTCTTGTTCCTGAACTAGTACGTCTTCCTAAATTGCCTTTACCATGATTGGTAAACTTTTACTTATTAAACCAATTTTTACGTACTACATTTTAAATAGGCATACTATATTTTGCGTAGGCGTACTAGTTTTTATTTAGACGTACTAAATTTTTTGAAAGCGTATTACATATTTATCAGTTTATTGAGATGTACTAATTTTTCACTTTGTACAACCGTACTAGTTTTTGTTTAAAACTACCTTTTCAAAGACGTACAAATTTTTATAACATCATGTGTTCTAGAGATATTTCAAGTTTGCGTAATTTGTATAGATGTACTAATTTTTCATTGACCTACTACTTATTTGAGAAACATGCTACATTTTTCATAGACATATTACTTTTCTAATAAAAGTACTAGATTTTTTTTAATAGGTGTATTAGATTTTTTTGATAGGCGTACTAGTCATTCTCATCTTCTTCATCCCCACAACCCAACCCATCACCACCAATCCCATGATTTCACCTGCACCACCATCATTCCAACCCCTCCTCCTCCTCCCCCTTTAACGGCCTCAATGTCTCATCTGCAACCTCAACATCCCTCATCACTTGCTTATCACCAACCGCGTAGTACACCAAATCTAGATCCACTACACCATCCAAAATCATTTCGATCATAAATCGACTTAGTCTCGATAAAAAAAATCAAGATTAGATTCTTAATGATGATTATTGAGGAGAGGATCATGATCTGAATATTCGTATAACATCAAAAGATAAAAATTTATGACAAAATCGATATCGAGGGGCTGTGGTTGTTGTAAGGGAAACGGGACAAGGCGACGATGGTGATGATAATACCGTTGATGATGATGGAAGGTTGATGAAGACAATGACGTTGGAGGAGAGAGTGAGTGTCGAGGACGGTGGGTGAGTGGGGAGGGATAGTATGGGTATTTTTAATAAATTGAGATCTTATGACAATTAAAATTAATTGGTAATATCTTTTAGAAATAAAATTTTTCAAGTGATACTTCTCAAGAATTATCTCTATTTTAATCTAATACATATCTATTCACAATGATTCTATCTTTACTTTAAAAAACTTCTATATAATAGCAAAATAAATTAAAAAAATGAAAATATCATCACAATCTCGCATCGTCTTCAAACGTATAGGAAGAAAATAAAATTTACAAAATATCAAAATGAATAAATAAAAATAAAAATAAAAAAAACTTTTCAAACAAAAATTGCAAAATATTAAAATGAAAACATTAAAACAAACAAAATATCTAAAGTTAATAAAAAAATTCTGTAACAAAAAAATTTGAAACTAACCTGAAAATCAAAAAATAATTTTAAATATATTATCTTTTATATATACACTTACCCAAAATGATTCATTATTAATTTACATCTTAAAAATTCAAAATATTTTATATGTCATATATACATATATCAATCAATTATTTTGAAATATTTATTGATATCGTGATTTCTTATCTTATCCAGCGCACGGATCAGTATAATAGTATACATCTAATTACACAATTTTTTTTTCGTATCGAATCAATTTTATGTCAAACCATCATAATGACGACAACCGAAAAACTATCTAATAGTTTAATCTAATATATATCTATTCATCATGATTCTATCTTTACTTAAAAAAAACTTCTATATAATAGCAAAACAAATTAAAAAATGAAAATATAACCACAATCTCATATCATCTTCAGGAGAATAGGAAGAAAACAAAATTTACAAAATATCAAAATGAATAAATAAAAATCAAAATAAAAAAAACTTTTCAAACAAAAATTACAAAATATTAAATGAAAAAATAGAAACAAAACAAAATATCGAAAGTTAATAAAAAATTCTTTAACAAAACAATAGGAACAAACAAACAACAACAGCAACAAATCAAGTCTTTATCCCATCAAGACAATAGTAACAAACCTACAAATCAAAAAATAATTTAAAATATATTAACTTTTATATATACAACTACCCAAAATGATTCATTATTAATTTATTACATCTTAAAAATTCATAATATTTTATGTCATATATACATATATCAATCAATTATGTTGAAATATTTATTGATATTGTGATTTCTTATCCAGTGTAACGCACAGATCAATATTATAATATATATATCCAATTACATAATTTCTTTTTCGTGTCGAACCATCAGTATATCGACTTATCACGATGTCAAACGGTAAACCAACTAATAAAAACAAAAAAAACAGTCTAAGTTTTTTTTAAAAAAACTAATCTAATATATATCTAATCATAATGATCCTGTCTTAATTGAAAAATCAAAACAAAAATATAAAAAAATAATTACGTAAAAGAAAACAATCTAAATTTTTTAACAAAAAAAATCTAATATTCTAATTTAATATATATCTAATCATCTGGTTTTAAGTGAAAAAACAAAAAACAATGTAAATTTTTTGATGAACTACCTAAACATACAAAAACTTAAAAAAATACCAGAAAAATACACAAGGAATCAAAATTTCAAAAACATATAATTCATTCATATCATTTAAATCCATAACCCTATTCTCATCTTCATCCAAACCTCTACAATCACCCAAACTTGGGACAAAAAATCAAGGAATGACTGAGCCTATCTTCATTTATGTCCTGCACAAAACGTGAGACATATAAAACCCGCTCCCTCGTCCTCAACTTTGTACTATATCAAACTGGTACTCCATCAACATGCCGTTTCTAACACAGTCAGATTAATCTCCTCTCACTCCACTTCTCGCTCAACCAATTCCATTCTCCTTGGCATAATCCATGATGTTCCTATCCTGACATAGCTACCGGACATAACCATTTAAATAGTTTAAGTAGCGCACTTGATCAGCGCTTAGTGTTAAACGTCGATGCCGACAACATACCAACGATGATAATACCAATGCCAACACTATCTATTTACACTCAACTTATCCATCAGTCAAATCTTCCTTTCGATAAATACGCACAATAACCGGCAATTCCAAGCTAAGCAACCATACTCATCTCACACCACGAATCAAACAAAAAAAGCAAGAAACCTGTCCACACTGAAGAGATCGAATCAAGACCTAGCATTCCGAATTCACGTCAAAGCATCAAAGCAATAGTCATCCAATTCACATCGCAATTCGAATCAAGATACATGAATGATTTCAACCCCGTGATGAGAAACAATAGCAGGATCAGAACCAGATCAACAACGCATCGATTTCTCTCTATAGAACTCGCAGCTTTCCACCGGTGTGTTCTCGTTAGGGTTTGTCCGCATCGGTGTGAATTGTGAGAGGAGATCCCACTGCGAGCAGGGAATGTGATGGATACAGTGAGCAACGAGGACGGCTGTTAGGGAGAAGGGAGAGAGTGCGGAAAATTGGATGAAATTGTATGTTTGTGAATTTTTTTTATGTATATGTTTTTGTGATTATTATTGGATTTTTATACGTTTGGGTTAAATTTTTCACTAATCATCATTCTCTTGTCTTAACTGAAAAATCAAAACAAAAATAATATAAAAAAATTTATGAGAACTATTAGCATCGGTCTAAGATAGAAAATATACCTAATCGATCCATATAAAATTGCACAAAACTTCAAACGATAAATCATCAAATGATACGTCAGGGTATTATTATTAATTCTAAAATTTAGATAGACAAAGTGAAAATTTCAACTTATTTAAAAAGAAAAAAATTAAAATCTTAAATTAACATAAATATTTGGATAAAAAAATATTGAACTTATACAAGATATCTTTCGCAAAAATAAATAAATAAATTATTATATCTTTCACAAAATCATAAAGGATAATATTAGAAACGTCAATTACGAAATTAAAAGACAAAATTTTAAAAATAAAAAATAAAATCAAAGTACACAAAAATCATTTTTACAAAAAAATAGAACAGAGTCTCTTTAAAAAGTAAAAATAATACACAAAATTATATATTTCACATAAAATAAACAAAAATATAAAATGAAAAATAATTTTTTAAAACACAAATTTATGAAAGTATAAAAAAACAGCAAATGAGCGTAACATAAAATTTTTCAACAATTATCACAAAAATATACACATAGATTTAGAATTCCAAAAATATACCACTATCTCTCTCCTTCCAGCTCCTCACACTCTTTCTCCCATTCATCGGAATCCCGCCACCACCTCCTCCATCGCCGGCCACTGCTACGACAATACACCGGAACCATAATCATCATCATCAATGGCGAAAAAATCCATAACCTCAAACGTCATCGCCGATTCAATGAGGACAACGACATTGTTGTTAAAAAGGAGGGATTATAGAGTCTATTGAGGGGGTTTGTGAGTTCGATATTGTATCCGGAGGAGGGAAGTGGATTGGTTGGGAAGTCAGTAGTGGATCAGGCGAAGACGACGATGAAGCAGGATGCGGGAAGGTTAGGGACACGGCTAGGGTTAGTGGATTGGGGATTGTTAGGTGGACAAGTCGTGGGGTCATCTCAGAGCACCGCTCGTCGTCTCTGTGAGTGATTATTCAGATCCAATCGAATTGGATCGAATTGTCATGTGAACAATGGAATGTGATTTTGTTGTATTTGATCAATTGAATTGTCATGTTTTCTTGTTTTTTTTTTCTGCTGTTGTCTTTGCTTGGTAAGCGGTGTTGAGCATTAGCATCGGATTTTGAAGCCGAAAATTTGTTGGTGAATGGTGTTGTATTCGAAGTCGAATTAGTGAATTAGATATGTGAATGGTGTGGATTTGTGCATTGTGGAGTTTGCTGGTAAAGAATACGGTTGATTCTGTGTTGTTAGAAGTTGTTATAGTTGGATTGAAGCGTTGATGTTGATGAATATGTGTGTTTGGAGTGGATGAGTTGATGTTAGTGAATTATTTTAACCGTCGTTTTGTTTCGAAACAGATCATCTGAACAATTCGAATTTTATACTAACGTTTTGTTTTAATTTTTGATCAAATTTTGTGTGTTTTTTTTAATTGCCACCGTGTTTCGTTTAAACCTATCACTCTGTTTCAAAAATAATACAGACGCTCTATTTCTGAAAACATAGACGCTATGTTTTAAAATAACAAAGACGTTCTGTTTCGAAACAGGATGATTGTTCTGATAAGAGCTCTGTTTCATTTTTATACTGACGTTCTATTTCATTTTTATACTAGCGTTTTGTTTGCATTTTTTATCATGCGTTCTATTTCATATTCTGACGACGTGACCGTATTCCGACGAAGATTCCGATGACGTTTCAGATTCCGAACAGATTCCGACAATGATTTCGACGGCGTGGTTGGATTCCGACGACAGTGGTCGGATTCCGTCGAAGATTTCGATGACGTTTGGGTTATGGTAAGGGTTCGGATGAAGATGAGAATAGAGTTAAGAATTTAAATAATATGGATGAATTATATATTTTTGAAATTTTGATTTTTTGTGTATCTTTTGATATTTTTTCTAAATTTTTGTATGTTTGAATAATTCATCAAAAAATATATCAATTACTTAATTTAACATACGGAAAATATTTTATTTTAATAAAAATAATATAATTTATCGTGTTAAATCAACCTCTAATTTGAATATATAGAAGGCAGGGAGTAATATTTGGGCCGTTGCCTTGCCTTCTGTCTTGTTCTTGCCCACCTTGTCAAGAAAAGAAACGCACAAAAGCCCAAATTGATGCCAATATGCTATCCTTGAAAGTCATACCGTCCCGTGAACCTGTCAGTTTTTGTCCCTTGGCCAACTTCCATGGCTAGGCTCATACATATCAAGCAAAACTTCATCAATCCAACCTCCAATATTCACATCCTCACAATGGCAACTCATTTTCATTCTCCTCTTCATCCTCTCATCCTAATCACTCTCCTATGCTTGGTGAATGCAGATCAAGACTTGATCGAAACAACATGTAAGACGACGAAGCACCACGATCTCTGCGTCACGTCCTTACAATCCGACCCATCGAGCGAGCATGCTGATGTCAAGGGACTAGCCACCATCATGATCAACGTCGGCATTGCCAATGCCACCGCGACATACACTTATCTCTCGTCTCAGTTACTCGTGATCAACGCTAACAAGGTGTCCAGTGGAAACGTCTCGCTGATGAGGAATGTGCTTAAGTTTTGCGCGGATAAGTACTCCGGTGCTAACGCGTCGCTTTGGTTCGCGGTACAGGATCTGTCGATGGATAATTATGATTATGCAGATGTACATATTAGTGCTGCCGCGGATTATCCGAACGTTTGTCATAACGCGTTTAAGCGTTATCCTGGGTTGACGTACCCGACTGAGCTTGCTCGAAGGGAGAACGGACTCGAGAGTATTTGTAACGTTGTGCTTGCTATTATCGATCTTATTCCGATTAACTAATGACGTTGCATTGTATTAACTTATGTTAAATTGTTGCATTTCAAAAACTTATGTTAAATTGTTAATATTATGCTGCTGTTGTTAACTTGTTATGATTTGGTTCAATTGAGATTTGGCCGATCAGCACAAAACGGTTGACCTGTCTGTATTTTTATTGGGCCAAGCGGCCCAGAATTTGCTTATGGGCCAGACTACGGCCAAGAGGAGTCCAACAGCGTAGCTTATGTTATGTTTAAATTGACTCTTCATACTGGATAAGACAAGCCGTGCCGAAATACCTTCTCTCGCAATTTCACTTACATTTTGATCGGAAAAGACCATTTTACTCCTTATATTTTCACCTTTTTATATTTAAATATCTGAAGTTTGAAAATAACCACATAATCTTTTATATTTCGAATAATTCTATAAATTTGTCATTAGTCCTTAAAAAAGGTTCATTTTTTGATAAAGAAACCCTTAAAAAAGATCACAAAAAGGTTTATATGTTATTTACGAAGTTAAGGGGTCATATATAAAAGTGAGAAAAGTTCAAAGGATTAGATGCACTTTTCCCTTTTGATATCCATTATGCGAAATACAATACATGTGCATGAAGCTGTAGTATAAGCTTGATCTTTACTCGTGAGAATCTGAAACTTATGTAACTCTTGCATATGATGTATCAGATACAAAGGTGTGAATAATAATATATATTTATGTCGATATCTTGTACTAATATTAATAAATCTTTTAATTATAAAAAAAATAAACACACAATGATTGATAATGTTATAAAAGATGTGATTAAAGATGAGAAAAAATGAGGAGGAGTGTTGCTTCATAGAGAACCTTATTTATAGCCTTATTTATAAAGGAGTGTTATAATCACTCTTTGTTATAAAGGAGTGATTATGAAATACAATGACTATAGGCTTATTTATAGAGGATCTTATGAGGTTACTTCATAGTGAATAATATCACGATACAACGAATATTTTACAACGAACTAAAAAGTTGCGCAACTATTGACGTCATAGATTTCATCCTTATTTATTTGACGTTATGCATGCGCAATATTATTCCTCCTTATCCCATTGCTCAAATTTATCTACATATATTATATAATATTATAACACTCCCTCTTGGATAATATGAACAATAGTTCGGTGCTAACGACTGACTCGTTAAAACCTTACTAGAAAAAATCCAGTAGAATACAATCTTCCCCCGGAGTGTTTTCCTCATCTCATCCTGAAAGTTCATTAAGACGTCGTAAATCGATCTTGTACCTCACCTGCTCAAAAGATGATTTGGAAAGCGCTTTGATAAATAGTTCAGGTAGGTTGTTGCACGATTGGATCTGCTGAATGCGGATGACTCCTTCGTCTTAAAAGATCGTGAGTATAGAAGTACTTTGGATTGATGTGTTTCGTTCTGTCACCCTTTATAAAGCCTTCCTTGAACTGTACAACACATGCGACATTGTCTTCATGGATCTCGATCGGTGTTTCGATGTCAGAGATTCCACACGACTGTTGGATATGCTGGATCACCGATCTGAGCCATACAAATTCTCTGTTGGTCTCGTGTACAGCGATGATCTCCGAGTGATTTGAAAAAGTGACCGCGAGATCTTGCTTTGTGGATCTCCAGGATATACCTGTATCATTGTACGTAAACACATATCTTGTTTGAGACCGGGCCTTGTGTGGATCTGATAAGTATCTAGCATCGACGTACCCGACGAGATCAGATTTAGACCCAAGAATAAAATAATCCCATGTTATTCGTCCCACGCAAATAGTGCATAATGTGCTTGATTCCATTCCATTGCCTACGAGTAGGTGCAGAGCTAAACCTTATCAACAAGTTGACCGAGAAAACAATGTCTGGTCTTGTATAATTGGTATTTGGGACTTTTCTGTAGCTTTAATTACAGATCCATCTTCTGAAATCTTAATCCTGGTTGGAACATTCACAGCAGGTATATGAGACTTTGTAACCTTCTTTGCATCAACAAATGCATCAGGCACTTGATTTATAATTCTTTGTATATCAAGGATCTTCTGAACTTCAAGTTCAGTTTTACTTGTTTGAGGATCAAGGTACAACAATGTTGATATCCTCCGAGTTAAATCCCCTTGATCCTTGGACAAACCCTTTCCCTTGTCTTTGTTTTCTCCCCCTAATGTCAGAAAGACTGTTTCATCAAAGCGACAATAAAAAAACCTCGCTGTTAACAAGTCTCCCGTTATGAGTTCGAGATACCTGATAATAGATGGAGAGTCATATCCTATATATATTCTTAACCTTCATTATGGACCCATTATGATTCTTTGTGGGGGTGCAATAGGAATATAAATTGCACAACCAAAAATCCTTAGATGAAAAATATCAAGCTCATGACCATACACCAACTAATGTAATGAACATAAGTGTTATGCAGAAGGCCTTAATTTGATAAGTGATGCTGCATACAATATAGCATGTCCCCAAGCGCTCATTGTCAGCTTTGTTTTAAGCAGCATAGGCCTTGCTATCCATTAAAATCTTTTAATGAAAGACTCGACCAATCCATTTTGTGCATGCACATGAGGCACACGGTATTCAACATTAATCCCTATTACAACGCAATATTCGCTGAATGCTCGTGAAGTAAACTCGATGGCATCATCAAGCCGAATCGATTTAATTGGGTGATCAGAAAACTGTGCTCGTAACTTTATGATTTGAGCAAGCAGTCGTGCAAAAATCATATTCCTTGTGGAAAGAAGACAGACGCGAGACCATTTAGTTTGCGCATCTATTAGCATCATGAAATATCGAAATGGTCCACATGATGGGTGAATTGGCCTACATATGTCGTCTTGAATCCATTCTAAAAATAAAAGGGTTTTTATACCAACCTGGTTGTATGACCTTATGATCATTTTCCCAAGCGAGCAAACACTACATCATTAATTTAGAAACTTTTGATGCACTCAATCATAACTCAGAATATCAGTTTTGCAGTGAAATTTACATCTCCTTTTAATATCAGAATATCTTTCACACATAAATTACATGTAGCATCAAATCTTATGTCATACTTCTCCTCCAAGTCTTACTCCTATAACAAAGAGAAGAGAAAAAACAAAAAAAAAAAATTATCGTGAGCTATAGAAGCTCAGTAACATGTCGGCCCCTTCCAGGGGATACATGAGAGAAAGAAAAGAAAAAAGATTTGATCACTTAGATCATATTTTTCACTACTCTGGAATCAACACATCACTTAAGAGAACAGAGAGAAGAAGGAAAGAAAAAAAAAAAATGATCATTTAAATCTTTTGTTCCAACATTCTGGAACTATCATGTCAATCTGACATTCACAATTACCATCACAAGCATATCAGTGATTTATCCTAATCACATAAGTATATTTAACACCACGTAACAACGCTCGAAATCACACGTCAATTGACACTCCAAACATTATTAACGGCATTTACTACCATCAAATCCTTTATGATATAACAGTCAAAACCTTCATATCAAACAAATTGAAACAATGATACTGTAACACGACAAGTCCCCAATACAAGTCTCATGCACTGCTACACTCAGGAGTTTACTCAAAACTCTATTACACTTATCATCATATCAATCACACAAAGACGACAAATAATAGATTCCCTCAATGTTATAATTGTATCCTTGACGAAACTTATTCAATTTTATAAGTAAACTCTCCTCACCTTTAGCAAAAGGAACATCCGTAAAAGGGGATCAGCCAAACCGAAGCCCAGGATCTCCTGTAGTGAGATACCCTCATGCCAAAACGACCTCACCAGGTCGATGAAAGAATGTCACCACCAAGCCATTATATAACACAAACGACAGATACAACGCTCTTTGTGTTTTAAACCACATAGTTATCCCACCAATTATGGATTTAAATTCCTTTTACACATTCACCCTTATTATATCAGCAAACAAGGTATAACACACATCATACATCATCTCATCACGACACACAACAAGTTATAGATAATAAGGTACGTCGGACATATTTTATATCAATTTCACAGAAACCATCATATAACTATATATGCCTAGGTATACTAGTATGCATCATCACAAATCACAGTTCTAAACGTTACAGTCACCATTTTATGTCAGCCACAATTAGTGATTACGACCAAACATTCGAACACATACAATTACACTCACGATATAATAATATACTTTGTCACACACAATAAATATAAACGTTATCTTTTACCACAGTTCTTCACATGCACACTCTCCGTCTCGTCCTTAAGTGACAACGAGTAGCGTCTTCAAATATTATAATATAATAGAATCCACATATTAATACAATCCTTTGTGAATATTTGTTTACGTTACGGAGTTAAGCATATTTATTCATATTTCATGAAAACTCGTCATATTAATATTAAGAGATGATGCTGAGCTTTGTACAACCCTTTGATATTTATTTTGATTGTCCATAATGATTATCTTATATATTTATCATCATTAAAAGTGTTTGTGAGTATTTGAAGTTCTTTCGGGGTCAAAACGAGTCATTTTTGGATTCTATTCAACATGACACTTCAATACGTTTAAATCTATCTTCTTCTTTTTTTTTATACAACTCCCAAAATTATTTCGTAAAATTTTATATAAATTAGACTCTATAACCTTTCTAGAGAATTATAGTTTCATCATGAAACCTTACCAATAACAACAGTTAATTAGTTCGATTTTATATTTTTCGCTAGGTCAGACAGTTTAACCTTGTTTCACAAATCAATTCATAAATCCTTACGTAAAAATTTAAATCCAGATTTGTAAACTATTATGAAAACTACACTTAAATACATTTTCAGCGATATAAGGCTCATTTTCTAACTCTTACGGAATAATTCCAGATCAAGCCACAAAATCAGCTCTGTAACCAGTTTTTATAAATTGGCATAGCCGTATATTTTAATTTATATCTTAACATTCACAACTCCAAATCATGATCTATTAGTTTCATTAGAAACTAGACATATTTTGGTTAATTCTCCAACACTTTGAGGCTGAGTATGATGCTCAAAACTATGGGCATAATGATCTCAGCTTGGGAGTAAAAGCCCCCTGAAGAGAATCACATTTTACGTCTTTAACCAATGAGCTAATGGATCAAACAAAAATGTTACGAGTTTCAAACATACCTGTGAACATTCCGGTTATAGTCATGTCCCTTGAGATGCATATCTTGCACATATGGCTTGATTTTGCAAAATTGAGGGTGAACATATTAAGCGTATAGTTGAGGATTTGGATCAGATCATTTTTTTTTTTTTTGAAATACGACATTTTATTCTTTTGTTTGTTCATGTCTTTTTATTTCTGTTCTTTCGTGTTTTGTTCATATTTTGCGACAATCTTGAAACAATACAAATGCATGTTTCTTAAAATTTTTAATCTGATCCCGACAGGAGGAGAATACATGCCTCGAGCCTGACTTGCTGTGAGTGCCGTACTGTTACCCGACAAAGCTCTGTTCAACTTTTAACCAAACAAGGTCTAACTTCATAACCCTTTATTCTTACTTCATTGATCTAATCATGTTTGTTGGATCTCATGAATTCATATTCATCACTTGTTTGACTCCGTGAAAATTGACATGAGATGTGCATATATTTTTGAAGGAGTGTGATCGTCATACTAAACTTAAATTTCCTACGTCGTTGTAAATATGCTTGTTTTATTATTTAGAGTCACATACTTGATACAAAAAAAAGTTTGATGATGAATATTTTTCTTCTTTTGATGAAGTCTAAATCAATGCAGAAATTATATCGAATGATCGACGATGGATGTATGAAAGAATGATTGGAAATAGAGTGTCTCCTATTTTCTTATCAAACGTTGATGAGTTTATCAACTTTACTGTTGCTAATGATACTTTGAATTCTTCGGGATAGTCTATAGGATATTTTCTTCTCTCGAGCTTCTTTTATACTTTAAAATCTCAGGCATTAAGCTTGTTTTCTTTACTTAAGCATGCCCTTATTCATATATGAATTTCACAAAATAAACAAATGTATGTTCTATTTCTATTGAGGTAAGCGGATTAAGATGCTAGGCAAATGATACTACATTGGCATATGGTTTTTGTTGTCTCGTCAAGGAAACTCCATTTATCGCTTTTACTTTGACATATGTTCTACTTTGTTTTTACTTCGATTATGTAAATTGTATTTTTTTTTATCCACTCTATGATGTAATGCAGGAGGAGTATAATAGGTTATTGAAGTATATGACGGCCAACAACATAGCAAGTTCAGAAGATATGCCTACTCAGATACAGAATGATTTTTATTTGAGTGTTGTAAGGTGGAGGAAGGGAAAATGTGCTTGGATTAGGCTCTGAGGTTCATTCATACTATGAAAAACCGCGCACAAGCGCATCCGTATCAAATTCCTCTAAAATGACCATGGAGTTGGAAGATACTAGACGACAACTCAAAAAGCAATCAACTACAATTCAAGAACAAGGTTCACGGCTTGAAGAGCAAGCAATAATAATCCAATGACAAGGTTCGCGGCTTGATCTCGTTACACAGTTTTTGAGCCAACTCTCGTAAGAGGTTGAAAATTATTCTGATCCGTTTTTTCGTTTTAAGTTCACTCCACCCCTCCGCCACCACCGCTATCCAGTCCTATTTGTTAGTTGTTCGTTTGAAATGTAAACTTGAGCGTCGTAGTGACTACTCGACTTTGGACGAATTTACGATAATTTGAGACCTTTTGTTATCTTGTATTGCACGTTGGATGTATTTGTGGGTTTATATATTTGTATATTTGTGCTAAGTTGTGTTTTTTTGTTAGTATTATATATATACATTGTTGGATTGGTGTGTATACAACAGGGTAGCGTAAAAACAGGCCTATTTCATTTCTGGAACTCAACATTTCCTACAGTATTGGTTAGGCCGTCATAAAAAGCCCCAGACATGATATTTCTGACGATGGTATTTTCGTCGTAAACTTTTCGACGGGTAGCCTAAAGCCGTCGAGAAATTTCCGACGAAAATATCTTTATCCGTCGCAAAGTTTCCGACAGGCATCCACCTATCGTCGAAAAAAAATTTCCGATACCATTTAATAGCCATCACTAAATTTCCAACGGAGCAGTATTATGACCGACCATTAATCGTCAAAAAGTCGTCGAAAACATGATTTTTTGACGACTTTTGTTTGTCGGTAATAGCATAATATGCTATAGTGCATGTCATTTCAGTGGGACCGGTCCGTTACGGGATAAATCGGTTCGTTACCACTACAAAAAAAGGGTAGTTTTGCGACGAAAATTTTCAGTTGCAAAAAGCAAAAATTCCGTCGCTAAAAGACTAAATAGTGACGGATTGATTTTTTCCTTCGTTAATATCTTTTTTCCAAAGAAAGAAATTTAGCGACGGAATTGAAGATTTTAGCGACGGAATCCGTAGCTAAACATCAATGCAAAGATCTTATGGTTGGTAGAATCATAGGAATCGATAGAATAGAACTGAATCTCAATATATTGAGATTCAGTTCTCCTT
>JAOVYX010000597.1:0-13481 GCA_035668315.1 Drosera spatulata
ATTGTGATAGCCCCTGAAGACCAAGAGAAAACAACATTTACTTGTCCCTTCGGAACCTATGCTTATAGGCGTATGCCCTTTGGCAAATACAATGCACATGCAACATTCCAGAGGTGTGCAATGCCTATATTTTTTGATTATATATCAGAAATAATAGAGATCTTCATGGACGATTTTTCGGTCTATAGGAATTCTTTTGACCATTGCCTGAAAAATGTAGAAAAAGTATTGAAGAGATGTGTAGAAACGAACCTCGTTCTAAACTACGAAAAATGCCATTTTATGGTGGAAAGAGGTTTAGTATTGGGACACATTGTCTCCGCGAAGGGATTAGAAGTAGACAAGGCTAAAGTCGAAGTTATCTAATCTCTACCTTATCCCTCAAACGTTCGAGGAATACGTGCATTCCTTGGACACGCAGGTTTGTGCAGACGATTTATTAAAGATTTTTCCAAGATTGCAGACCCCCTGAATAAACTGTTGAAGAAAGATATTGAATTTCCCATTCACTGAGGAATGTAAAGAAGCTTTCGAGATACTTAAAGATAAATTGATTTCAACTCCTATCATACAACCTCCAGATTGAAACTATTCATTCGAAATCATGTATGATGCGAGTGATAGAGCCGTTGGTGCGGTTCTTGGACAGAAAGTGGATAAGGTTCCACATGTAATTTATGACATATCAAAAACCCTTGATTAAGCTCAAGTCAATTATACGACAACTGAAAAAGAGCTTTACTCAATTATTTTTGTCCTTGAAAAATTCCATTCATATTTATTTGGGGCTAAAGTAATTGTGTTCTCTGACCATACAGCATTAAAATATCTTCTGAAAAAAAAAAAGGAATCAAAACCGTGATTATTGAGATGGATTCTTCGCCTTCAGAATTTTGACATTGAAATCAGAGATAAGAAGAGTGCGGAAAATCATGTCACCGATCACTTATCAAGAATAGTGAATCAGGATGAGTCAATAAGAATAACAGAATCATTTCCTCATGAGTATTTATATAGTCTTCACGGTTCTGTACCTTGGTATGCTGACCTTGTAAATTTTTTGGTTACAAGAAAACTGCCGAGTGATCTTCCAAGGTATCAAAAAGAGAAGTTTAAAAGCGATGCAAAGTATTACTCATGGGAGGATCCAATTCTGCTTAAATTCTGTGCTGATGGTGTAATAAGAGGATGCATTCCTGACCACGAGATTAAGTCAGTGCTGAAACACTGTCACTCCTATGATTGTGAAGGTCATTTTGGTGTGAGACAAATAGCTCATAAGATTTTGTCTTATGGATTTTACTGGCCATATTTAAACAAAGATGTTTATGAATATGTAAAGAGTTGCGAAAAATATCAAAAGACTGACAATATATCAAAAAGGGATGAAATGCCTCTAAAATATGTCATGTCTTGTGAAATTTTTGACATTTGGGGTATTGACTTTATGGGACCATTTCTAAACTCAAAAGGTCATTCATATATATTGCTGGCAGTTGATTATGTCTTGAAATGGGTAGAGGTCATACCCACACGAATTGATAACGCGAAGTTGGTGGTCGAGTTTGTTAGAAATTATTTTTAACAGATTTGGCATACCTAGACTCGTGATAAGCGACCAGGGAACCCACTTTTGCAAGAAGGTAATGGAAATCCTATTTAAGAAATATGATGTCAATCACAGGATCTTCACAGCCTATCATCCATAAACGAGCGGACAAGGTAAAGTGTCCAATCATGAAATCAAAAGAATCCTGGAAAAAATTGTCAATCCGAAGAGGAAGGATTGGAGTGATAAGCTGAATGACGCTCTTTGGGCTTATCGCACTACATATAAGACTCCAATCGGAATGTCTCCGTACAGAATGGTGTACGGAAAAGCATGACACCTACCAGTGGAAATTGAACATAAGGCATGGAGGGCAATTAGAGAGCTGAATTTGGAACACGGAGATTGCGCTAACATGAGGAAACTCCAAATCTCAGAACTAGACGAGATTCATCATGATGCATATGATAATACTACTTTATACAAAGAAAAATTTAGCAGACTTCGCGACGAAAAAATTTCGTGAAAAAACTTTAAGGAAAGAGATAAAGTCTTTATAATTCTCGCTTAAGGTTATTTCCCGAAAAATTAAAATCGAGATGGGAAGGACCATTCATTGTCAGAAAGGTCTATAATCGTGGAGCGGTTGAGATTCAAAGTGAAGACACGTCAAAACATTTTAAGGTTAACGGTCACAGATTGAAACGATACTATGAACTTCAGGATTTGACGTGGTTTGATGAAATTCCCTTGGAGAGGGTGAACCGCATCTCAATGAAATGATTTAACGTCGTGGCTATTGAGCCAAAGACGTTAAACAAAGGGGCTTCTTGGGAGGCAACCTAAGTTTAGTTTAGCTTTTTGTTCATAGTATTTTCTTTTATTCTTCAAATCGGCAAATAAAAAAATCAAGCTGCCACAAACGCTATTTAACATGATATTTCATGATGAATGTCGCTGGAAATATGTGTTGGGATGTATGAAAGTGTTTAAGATGTGTTTGTGATGAAAACATGAGAAGAAAATTAATTAGCAGTGCAGAAAAGCCTGTCGCGGGAACGACTAACTCGTAGCGGGCGCAACACATAAATCGCGGGCCCGACTCAAGGATGTCGCAGCCGCGGCGATGTTTAGGTGCGATATAAACGAGCAGAAGCTCGGTTCTTCATTTCTTCATTTGTCATACACACACGGCCGCGACTTACTCACTTTCTCACATCTCATGTTCTAAAATCCTCAATTAATTCGTGCAAACAAGTAATTCACGCGTTCGTATCGACGAGGGGAACCCATTGATTGTGATCACGCACCTTGAAATGTCCCGGTTTGCATGTAATTCGCGTTTTTCCGTTGAGAAAAGCTAGGTATGAAATTCTTGTTTTAACCCCAAATTCAACAATCTTGTACTCTAAATTTCTCTACTTGTCACATAGATTACAAATTCATACTTAGATTGTTGAGATTCAACCTGAATTTGACCCGTTCATGGGAATTTGTGTAGGGTTTCATACACACTTATTGCCAAAAAATGCCTCGTTCTAAGAACCCTGTTTATCGATCCAGAGAGGGTCCATTGACCGCCGCAGAGCGTGTATTAGAGCCACATCTTCACAATGCTATCCAGATTCCCGCAGAGTATGCTGACCAGCATGCCAAGATCACGGGCAGGACTATCAGGACGACTCAATTTCTTCATTCTGGTGATCTAGTCACTCTAGGGCTATGGCCAGAGATCACTCGTGCTGTCACACAGCTAGG
Organism: Drosera spatulata; assembly: GCA_035668315.1. Classification (NCBI taxonomy): domain Eukaryota; kingdom Viridiplantae; phylum Streptophyta; class Magnoliopsida; order Caryophyllales; family Droseraceae; genus Drosera; species Drosera spatulata. The sequence goes on from JAOVYX010000597.1 coordinate 3,308, forward strand.
ATGGCATCACACTTTTCTGACAGGATGGCCCACTTACATGCCACTCGTCAGAGAGATTTTGAGCACATGGACTAGCACGGTTGGAGTTGCACCTGCTGACAATCCAGTGGAGGAGTATATCTCATTTCAGCTAGGAAAAGAGATGAGCAGGATGAGTATGATAGAGTTCTGTGGGGTTTATCGTGTACGCACAGGTGGTTATAGGGATTATGAGAGGGGTTATGTGCCGTACTTACAGGCATTGTGGCAGCAGCTGACACTGACTGCAGGTTACAACCCCCATAGCGGCAAGAGCTCAGCGATTAGGAACCCAATGCTGCGTACTCCTCATTTGTTCCTAGCGTATACATTACTGGCTACCAAGAGTAGACAGGGTGCTGTCTTCCAGGAGCTGAGTACTTTTTTTTTTTCTTTTGCACAACTTGATTTCTCCAGCACAGTATCCGTACCTCAGTACTGGATACATGCTCGTGGAGAAGATCGAGTCAGTTATAGGGGACAATGCTTCTGCGCCTATACTTATCGGTGGGCTACTTACACCGCTTGCTGCGCACTTTGGGTTTGACCTATCGGCTGTAGCGCCAAGCGATTCTCCTTGACCTCCATGTCCCCATCTTGAGAATGATAGGAACACCCTTCAGGATCAAGGGAACCCAAAGAGATAAAATTCCGCCTCATAGCTGGAACATATCGAACATCTTTCAATGTTCGCACAATACCATCCCACATCAGTATACGAACATGTTCCACACCAAAAATCTTATAGGCAGCATTGTTGTCCATAAGAACTACGCCGCCATCGGACTCAGCAAATGTGACGAACCACTCCCGATGTGGACATATGTGAAAGGTGCAACCGGAATCCATCACCCACTCTGAAGTAGATGCTATCATGGACTCCACGGCGAATGTACGAACGGTCGAGATTGTCTGGGTCTCGACAATACCAGCGATTGGGGCTTCCTCGTTCTTCTGCTTGTTCTTGAGTTTAGGACATTCGTTCCTCCAATGTCCCTTCTGATGACAATAGTGACAAGAGTCGGATTTCTTCGAGCTTTTACTCTTCGATCGGCCTCTGAACTTATCCTGTTGTCTTCGATCCTGTCTCCCTCTGATGAATAGATCATCATCAGAGCTTGAGGGCCTGGACGATTCTGAGAGCTGGTGTCTCAACTGGCTACTGGTCAAAGACGTCTAAACATCTTCCAGTGATAAAGAATCCCTACTATGAATCATAGTAGTCACAAAGGCCTCATAGCTATTAGGCAGAGAACACAACACAATGACCACCGCTTCTTCATCGTCGATGGTGACTCCAACATTTTTCAGACCAACAAGGATAGTTTGAAACTCCATCAAGTGATTTTCTAATGAGGTAGTGGATTCTTTCATTTTAAAAGAATGGAGACGCTGTCTCATGTACAAACGAGAAGCAACAGATTTTTTCATGTATAAGCTGGACAGCTTATCCCAAAGTGCCTTGGCAGATTTTTCCTCCAGGACGTTCTTAAGAACGTCATCAGAAAGACACAGCTGTAAAGCCGTACGTGCTGTCTTATCCATCTTCATCTTGTCTTCGTCTTTCATTTCTGTCGGTAACTTATCAACCCCTTCCAGAACCTCTTCGATTCCTTCTTGGGTTAATAGCACAACGACTTTGACTCTCCAAAGTCCAAAATTATTTGTGCAATCGAATTTTTCCACATTAAATTTCATAGGTGCCATCGCACTAAAATTTTTCCCGAAAATACTGTTCATGCCGGAAACAATGTTTCCGCCAGTACTGTTCATCGAAACACTGTGTAAACAATGACTATGTCCATACACTATTCACGATACTACTGTTAAGTCAGTCTTTTATCCAGGGATGACTGAAATGACAGAGTTGGGGTCCAAACAGAACTTACCTTTGTGGGTAATAAATGAGGATATTTATAGCTTGTTGCGATTTAACCCTCGAGACAATCCAAGAATTGTGATCTAGGAGATAATCGATCAATTCACAAGGACAAATTGATAATAAACAAGAACAAAAAACGACACCAATTTATGTGGAAAAAACTCTCAAGGGGAAAAAAACGCACGGAAAAAAAAACTCACTAATCAAGGAGTCAGATTACAGTGATTTTCTTTTGAGATCGTTCTCTCCTCTGTATCGCTCTAAAAACCCTAATTTTCTCTCTCCTTCTTTTATCTACACAATAAGGATATATTTATAGGGAACAAAAGTCAAGAAAGTCAAATGCCAAAAAATAACAATCTCCACCTTTGGCATTTACTTCACGATCCATACCAGAGCAACTCACTAGCGAACTTCCATGCTATAGCCTGACACGTCCTTGCATCCCCCTTCGCGTGGCGAGGATGCTCGCCCACAAACTCAGCATGAAAAAACGTTGATCAAGTCTAAGTAATGCTCAAATTTGATCTTGGGAACTATCTTGGTAAGCATATCTGCCGCATTCTTCTTAGTGTGAACTTTCTCCAAACCTACAACCCCGGAATTCAACCACTCTCTAATCTTGTGATAACGAACATCGATATGCTTCGTCCGAGCATGGTACACCTGATTCCTTGCCAAGTAGATCGCACTCTGACTGTCACATAAACAATGTCGAAAAATTTTAAAAACTTATACAACACTTCTAAACATGCTAAGCTTAACATATCGATGTGAAACTTTGTTGCATTAACTCTCGAAACATGTGAAATAACTTTAAACTTTTTCCTGCTTGAACCCAAGTTCCTCAACCAGATACTTCAACCACAATGCCTCTTTTTCACCCTCTGTGGTAGACAACACAACCACATCCTGTAACATATATCTCCAGCTCACAGGTCCACCACAGAAAGTAAAAACATACCCACTCGTAGACCTTCTGAAATCCAAGTCACCAGCATAATCAGCATCAACCATCCCAACCACATCACTCTATGCACTCTGACCATCAAACAAGATACCATAATCTGTAGTCCCTACCAAGTAGCGAAAGATCCACTTCACAACATTCCAATGCTCTCCACCTGGATTCGCCATATACTTGCTGACTACACCAACTGCCTGAATGTCTGGTCTGGTACAAATCATGGCATACATTAGGCACCCAACGCATTAGCATACGGTACAAGAGACATGCGCTCCGCCTCTTCTTCTGAGTCTTGACACATCTGAGCAGACAACTTGAATTGTGCACCTAAAGGAGTGGAAACAGGTTTTGCAACTTTCATATTAAAGCTTTCCAAAACCTTTTCAACATAACCCTGTTGAGTCAACCATAACTTCTTCGGCGCTCTGTCTCTTCTAATCTCCATACCAAGAAACTTCCTTGCAGCACCAAGATCCTTCATTTCAAACTCCTTGCTTAACATCTTCTTCAACCGAAGAATGTCCTTCTTGCTCTTAGCAGCAATGAGCATATCATCCACATATAAGCTGAGCAACAAAACAAAAATGGTGATAAACACAAGGATCATACTCGCTTCGAGAGTATCCATGCGTCACCATGAACCTGTCAAACCGTTTGTACCACTACCTAGGTGACTCCTTTAGGTCGTACAATGATCTCTTCAATTTGCAAACCTGGCAAGGATCGATAGATAGGTTCAATCCTGAGTGCTCAATTGGCGAGGCGTACCTTGAAAACTCATATGGTACGCCAAGCCCATTATAACGATTAGAGCTCTGATGCTCTCAATTGGAAGTTGTATTGTGTACATGATCGCTACTGGGATTTTTTTTTTTTTTTTTGTTTGAGATCTTATGGTTGGTAGAATCATAGGAATCGATATAATAGAACTGAATCTTAATATATTGAGATTCAGTTCTCCTTTTCAGTGGATCTCAATTTGACTTTTCAAGATTAAGATCCAAAGATGATATAGGCGTGCACAAGATACCCGCGAAGAAATATTGTCTTCACATCCATCTGCTCTAGCTTCATATCATATGCTGCTACCAATGTCAGAATCAGTCTAAGTGAGGTGTGCTTCACAACTAGAGAGAAAATTTCATTGTAGTTCACTCCCTCTTTCTGAGAGTATCCCTTGGCTACTAACCGAGCTTTGTATTTATCTCCCTCCTTGATTCTGAGTACCCACTTGCAACCAACTGGTTTCGAGCCCTTTGGAAGTGTCACCAACTCCCAAGTCTTGTTCTTTCTCAGTGACTCGATCTCTTCTATCATAGCTGTCAGTCACTTAGCGCGATCATCAGACTTAACAGCTTCAGAGCAACTGCCTGGTTCACTGTCACCAGCCACTAAAGCAAAGACTATCATATCCTCGAAACCATACCTCTCAGGCACCTTTGGATTCCGTTTTCCTTTACCCAAGGCATGGCTGTAGGGCACCTGCTGCTGTTTTTGAACAATTACAGTTTCCTGTACCCTGTTGTGCTCCACTTGGTCAGAATCACTAGAACTCTGATGATGTTGATTTGAAACCTGTTCTTCTGACACTTTAGGAAGCTCCACCTAAACTGATTCCTTCCTCGCACCATCAACTCCTTCCTTTTGCTTCACCATGTGATTCTCATCAAAAATCACATCCCTGCTAATTACTTTTTTCTTTGCTACAGGATCCCACAACCTGTAACCCTGTACACCATCTTCATATCCAAGACAGATGCATTTCTTGGACCTTGCATCTATCTTAAACCTCTAAGAACTCTGCATATGGACATAGGCAGGACAACCAAAAATTCTCAACAAAGATTAATCAACAGGTTTTCCTGACCATATCTTTTCTGGAACTCTATGCTCAATGGCTATTGAAGGACTCCTGTTGATGAGAAAACAGGTAGTATTGACTGCCTCAGCCAAGAAACTCTTAGGCAAATCCGCGTTCAACCTCATATAACGCGCTCTCTCCAACAATGTTCTGTTCATCTTCTCAGCTATCCCGTTCTGCTCTAGTGTTCCCCTCAGTGTGAAATGCCTCGTGATTCCTTCATCCTTGCAAAATTGTATAAACTGATCATCCTTGTATTCTGTCCCATTATCTGATCTGAAGTACTTCAGCTTCTTCCCAGTCAGAGTCTCAACCCAAGCTTTCCATTGCTTGAAGATGCCGAATACCTCTGATTTATGCTTCATAAAGAAAATCCAAACCTTCCTTGAGTAGTCATCAATGAAGGTGACAAAATACTGAGCTCCATCTATCTCTGATAAGCCCCAAGACATCAGAATGTACATAATCAAGCACATCCTTGCTAGTATGGGATCCAGCCTTGAAGCTCACCCGCTTCTGCTTCCCATACACACAAAACCTACAAAAGTCCAATTCACAAGACTTGACACCTTTGAGCAATTTCCTCTTGTGAAGATGTGACATACCTCCTTCATTCAAATACCCAAGACGAAGATGGCAAAGTTTTGTGTCATCTCCATTTGACTCTCCACTAGATGAAACCGTAGCTCCACCGTGCTCCCAATCAGCTTGTATAGATTTCCTGTCCGTTCAGCGTTCATAATTGCCAACGACCCTTTTAGCACTCTCATCTTGCTATCGCTGATTGACGCAACACAACCTGCAATGTCCAAGGTTCCAACTGAGATCAGGTTCTTTCTAAGGTCAGAGACATACCTCACATCACCAAGTGTTCTGACAATGCAATCAAACATCTTCACCTTCACTGTACCTAACCCAGCTACCTTGCAATCCGTGTCATTTCCCATAACCACGGATCCTCTACTGCACGGAGTCAGAGTATCAAACCAATCTCTAAACTGACACATATGAAACGAGCATCCGGAATCCATGATCCACTCGTTCCTCATATCATCACCTCGAGCTGCTAGTGTAATTTCATGGGATTCAGCAACTCCAGAAGCCATGTAGAGATCACCGTTGTTGTCATCTACACCCTTAGCAATACTTACAGAGTTTGAAGACTTTCCTCGCTTGTTCTTGTTCTGAGGACATTGAGCTCTCATATGCCCCTTCTCATGGCACTTGTAGCACTCAACTTGAGAGAAATCTTGTTTTCCTGATCGAGACTTGGATCTCGATTTCCCTCTGCTATTCTTATTTCTGTGCTGGCCTCTACCTCTGTTCTCTAATTTCACCAAGTACCCTTCCCCTTGACTGGAGCCAGAAGAACTCAGCTTGTTGACATCAAGAACTACAAAAGTCACCTCCTCAACACCCAACTTGTCCTTACCAACAAGTAGTGTTGTCTTCAAGGTAGCATACGAACTCGCAAGAGACTTTAATAGGATTAATGCCTGATCCTCCTCATCCACCTTAACATCCCAACTAGCCAATTGCGTCATAAGCCGATTAAACTCAATGATATGATCGTTCAAATCTATCCTCTCCTTCATCTTGAGGTCGAACAGATCTGTCTTCAAATATAACTTATTTGACAACTATCTAGACATATACACAGATTCTAATTTCTCCCACATCTTTGCCGGTGAGACCTCAGTAAGAACCTGATACTTACCTTGTGGTGCAAGACTTAATCTGATTGTGGATGCAGCCTTAGCTTCCAATTTCTCCTTGTCCTTCTCTTTCATATCAGTCGGTTTCTATCCTTTCAGTGCCTGAAACAGTCCTTATTGCACAAGAACATCGTTGATCGTACTTTGCCAAATGCTGAAATTATTCTTCCCATCAAACGGTTCAATCTTAAACTTAGCCGTGTTCACCATTGTCTCAACTTCAGAAACAATAAAATTCTATCTTTCGAAATATTCTCTTCGAATCAACTAGAAAACCCCGATCGAAAAATCGAATCTTCGAAACCCTAGATCCAATTTTTTTCCAAAAATCACCAAACTTCCCCAAATCCCCTGTCACCAATTTCTCAAAACAACACCCAATCAATCACACACCACCAAAACCCCCAAATCTTGGTAAACTCCTGCAGATCTGAGAAGTGAAAGTGACGGCAACGAAGGCGGCGGACTTCGACTGCGGTGACGGTCAGCAGCTTCGATATCACTGGCTGTCGGCGACGAATGGTGCGGTGCATCTCTTGATCCTGGCGACTGGTAACTCCGAGGCGGACCGATCTCTCGTTCTCAGGCGACGGTGGCTCGAGTCCGGTCTTCAAAGACGGCAGGGCGAGAATGGCTGGATCTTTGACGGCTTCGAGTCTCCTCTGGCTGCGACTGGTGCAGCGGCTCTCTCGCAGATCTGAGAACAAGGTGGCGGTTTTGATGGCAGCTCGAGCGGCGTCCAGCGGCGCAACGAGCGGTGAGGTCGACGGGATCGGCAACGACGTCCAACGACAACGGCGATTCGGCTTCGGCGACTGTCGAACAAGGACGACGACGTTGGGAAGAGAAGGCGACGGTTATCTCTGACGGCTGGGATCTCAATAAAAAAATTAACCCTGCTTTGATACCAGTTGTTGCGATTTAACCCTAAAGATAATCTCAGGATTGTAATCCAGTACACAATCGATCAATTCACAAGCACAATTGATAATGTATAAGAACGAAAAACGACACCAATTTAAGTTGAAAAAACCCTCAAGGGGAAGAAAAAATCCACGGGAAGAAAAACTCACTGATGAAGGAGAGTCACATTAAATTGATTTTCTTTTGAGATCGCTCTCTCCTGTGTATCGCTCTAAAAACCCTAATTTTCTCTCTCCTTATTTTATTTACACAATAAGAATATATTTATAGGGGACAAAAGTTAAGAAAATCAAATGGCAAAAATAGCAATTTCACTATTCATCTTTTCCATGATGGATACTTGTCTCCACCTTATAAGATGTGGGATTTAGCTATCCATGAGGTGCCACTTGACTTTTTCTAATAGACTCTTGGCTTAATGGTGTTGGGCCCTTTGTTGGGCCTTGAACCCATTGGATCATAACAGTTTTGCATCAACACAAAGTATCCAACCTGGTCACATCAGAGAAACACAGATTGGGTAAAACTTTGACCCCAGATAGAAACACTCCCCAAATTTATACTCTCTTTGTCCCACAAAACTTACAACGATTTGATCCGAATAATTTTTTTTGTGTATTAAATTTGAAATATTTTGATTAATATATTGTGATTTTTTATAATGATGGTGGGTTTAATGTGAAATGATAGAAAATGAGGGAGAAGTTAATAAAATGTAGTAAAATATTGTTGTTATTTTAATATAAATTTATATCTAATAAAAAAGTAAAATAAGTGTTGCAAGATTATAAAACGACCCAAAATATTAAGTGTTATAAGAATTATAGAACAGAGGAGTACAAGTAATCACTATTGAAATCTATCAATTGAAAAAATAACAATTAAAAGACTTCAAAATCACATAATTTTGTATCCAAGAGCTAATTTGACGGCCATGAATTTAATGATCTTGACGTGTAAGAAATTCCTCCTACCATAATTTTACCTCCTTTTTGACATAAAATATCCTAGTACTCCTCTTATTTTATTTTTAAAATGAAATTGACTATGTTGTTATCTTCCCTCTTCGACTTCTCTATAAATGCATTTGATGTTGTGATGCTTAGTATCAAACCAATAAGAGCTCAACTATCCCTTTGCTTGATAATCAACTAAAACCAGTACTATATATCATGTATACTTCTGAGAAGAGAGAGCCAACCCCGCCGCCTATTACACTGCCACCACATCCACCACCGTCGTTGGCAAACTGCCTAGGCGGTGATGTTGTCCTAAGGTTATTGTTGCTAGCAACGTCCATAATAGCGGTGGTGGTCATGGCAACGAGCAAGCAAACACAGGTGGTGCTATCGCGCGGGATCCTTCCTTTCCCGGAGTATGCTTCTGCCAAATTCACACTCTCCCCTGCCTTCATGTAAGTCATTTCTAGGCACTTCAACCCTCGTCAAATCATGGTTTTTCATACCTAGCTAGCGCTGGATTCTTTGTTATACCGTTATACCAATATATATATTGACACAAAACATATAAGATGTGTTGTAGGCGCTTCAACAATGATAATATAGATGTTTGAAACCGAATCCTATGTGTTCATCATATGGTAAGGATGAAAACAAGTTTATGTATATATCGTTGCATCGGATTCTAATGAACTTGACAGTTGACAAAACCACGGTTGTTGCTTTTAATTTACTATTTGGTCCTCTACTCCACCCAATGAGTATTCAGCTAATAATACTGAGAATCAAAAGTACTTGGTTATTACATCATCATGTATATAATAAGATAGGTGACATGCATGTCATAATCTCCTTGTTTCATTAGCACAAGGCACGTCATGTGACAATTACGTCCAAAATGGATAATCATAGAAAATCCGACATCCTATAACCTCTATGTTCAAATATGAACTTATACTTTAGTAATATGAAATAAATCAAAGATGATGCTCATTTTCTTTCTTCCAATGAAAGTCAATGCCTATCCACTTATCTAGCGCACACAAAAAATCACAGCTCGTATCGTCCCAGTATTATTACTAATATATGATACAGTATTCACTATTCAGCACATAGTTGGTCAAAGTGCTTGAAATTTTATGTACTTTAGATTTTATATTTGATAAAGATGCACAACATTTAGTTAGATCATACACATTTTTTTTACCTGAAAGATGCACATATACTGTGATGATCAAGGATTGTCATTTTTATTTTTGCTGATACTTCATAGTAGGACTCTCGGTAGCAGGCTTTTACGCCATTATCACCATTCTTAAGTCGTCATGCCTTGTTTTCCGACGCTTTATCCCAGCCAATGTGTTCCTGAGTTTGGCTGCATTGGACTCGGTAAGCTCCTATTTATCATATGCAACATATAAGCTTCATGCAACATCAAGTAAACACTAAAAAAAATTGCAATTTAGCTACGGAATAATTTAACGACGGATATTTTTCGTCGCTAAATATTAATAATTTACGACGGATTCGTAGCTAAAATTATTCCCAGAAAATTTAATGTTTTTTGCGACGGAAAGTCAAAGCCCGTCGCTAATAATTTAATAATTTACGACGGATTCCGTCGCTACATATGGATCAAAATAACGTAGCGACAGAATCCGTCGCAAAATATATGTCTTAAATTATTTTGAAACTTCTGTTTCCTTAATTTGCGACGGATTCGTCGCTAAATAAGAAAATGAAATTAGAAAGATATTAATTAGCGACGGATTCCGTCGCTAATTTGCAAATGGTTAAATTTTTGCCTTAGGAAATTTTTGCTGAAAGCGATAGTATTTGCGACGGATC
>JAOVYX010000598.1:0-13479 GCA_035668315.1 Drosera spatulata
CTGAGCAGATATAGAGGGTTGTATGATCCTTTTGTTCTTGCCACTCAAGCAATTCAAGTATATTATGCTCCTTATCCGGGGTATGCATCCCGAAACAGTAGATGGTGGGCGGTATTCAAAACGAAATCACGATGTACTATTGACACTCCCGAAGCAATGGAACAAGGTTTCCAAGAAGATTTCAATGTCTCTCCGTTCATTCTTGAACCATTGGAAGAAATAGATTATGACAATGATGATGACGATGATGAGATAGGCAAGGAGGAGGATGATGAGGATGACGATGTGGAGGAGGAGGACGAGGACGAGGATGAGGAGGAGGATGAGGAGGAGGAGGACGAGGAAGAGGAAGAAGAAGAAGAGGAAGACACAACAAGAGACATAGCGAAAGACGAGTTTGAAAATGATGATGAAGATGACGATGACGAGGGGAAGGAATGATCGTTTCTTAACATTTTAAATAAATACGTAAACAGCAAGAACTTCCTTATATCTAGCATATGTCTTTATAGCATATCCAATCGTAACGGTTCCATTCAAGGAGAAGACACTAACATTTTTTCATTATATGTTCGTAGATGTCGTCATCCGATGATTCCAGGGATAGACGTAGTACTTCGCGTGGACGATCCAGCGAACGTGGCACTACTTCACGGGATCGTCGTTCTGACAGGAGCATCTCGAGGAGCTTTGACAGTACGATGCCTTCTCACATTCCTGCGACGAAGGAAGAGCCCTAGCATGATCAGTTCGACATCATGGCCGATGTACAGCACGGTCATGGGCAGTTCAGCCCGACGTTGCCTCCGGATGAGCCCTCTCCTCGTGCTTCTACATCAGCATGGCCATCATCATCCCATGGCAGTAGAGCTAGACTGCCGGACATCGATCCTAGCTCTCCATTATATCCAGACACACACTGGTAAGATATTTACCTTATCTTTTCCTTTTGGATTCTCCGTTATATATTTAATTTTCGATTACTAGAAGTATTTATCAAATACTTATGTGTATTTGGCACTATATCATGCAGGTTTTATCACAGTGATGTAGTCAGGACTGTCCCTGCATCGTTCACGGCCTTCTATGAGGCGTTGTGGACTACCTATTCAGAGGTTCCACTACATGCACATGATCGCATGTTCGGATGGTTCTCGGTACGAGCCCAAAACCCCTTTTTATATGTTATCTCTAATTTTATTTCGATATATATAAATGTACTATAGAAATTAATATGTTCTTTTTTTTCTTTCAGGCGCAGTATACCTGGGATCCTTCACTCGATGCACGGGTACGCGCTGGATGGGAGGCGACGTTGAAAAATCGTTTCCCAGATATCTTCTACAAGGCTCGAATCGCCATCATTAAGGGGCGATTCGACAGCGTACAGTGGATGCCCTTCGAGCTTCAGATGGAGCTCTTGGAGAGGTAGTGCGCGAGTGAGGATTTCCAGACGAAATCCGACATCGCCTAACAGAACCAGGCGAAGGGGATCGCGATACACACGCAGGGTGTGTCCTCTGTCGCCATCGGGAAGAGGATGGTTAGTTCTTCGTGTTTTCTTTTTCATTCGATACATTTAAGATTTATACGTGTTTTATCATTTCATTTACAAAATTTCATATAACAATCATTTACGCTTCTTTAACTCATTGTATTGATTAAATTGTTTCACGAGACGGCCTTGAAAAGAAAGATCTTGGGCTCCGAGGTTTTTATCCAGACTCATAAGAAGTCGGATGCCCCTAGCGTTGTAGAGACTATTCAGGCCGAGAAGTCTATAGCGGACATTCCGCTAGTTGATGAGCCTGTGACACAGCTTTGGGTATCTTTTCTTTCGCTCCTTATTTATTAAATACAGTGTCTATTACATTTCATATTAATAATGCATTATAAATGATCTATTGTAGGATTCATATTTTGATCTACTCGGTCAGCTGCCTGAGTCGCAGATGGATAAGTCTGTCGATCCCAAGGTTGCTCAGCAGCAGTTTCATGCAGCGGCTGATCGGGCTTTCGTGGAGGTCTCTCGGAGCGACAAGGGAAGGGTATATGACATCGACTCAGCTGCGAGCCAATTATACCCCCGATCCATGCTCAGTTCTTCATCCAAGAGTCAATCGCAAAGCTCTCGGGGGATTCCAAAGGATTACTACCAGCTGAAGGAAGAAGTCCTCAGTCTCTGACAGAGCCATGCTAGGATGGAGCAGCAGATGGCCTTCCTCTTCGGGAAGATGGGTGAGGATCCTTCCACATGTCAGAACGAGGCTGGTAGAGCTTTTTCTCATTTTCAACCACCTTCGGATGACGATTCCTGTCCCCCAGAGCAGCACAATGTTAGACTAGCGGGGCATTGATGCCTATTAGGCTGTTGTAAACTCCTTACATTTGTATAATTCGAAATTTTAGTTCAATTTGATTGATGTTTGTATATTTCTGAGTTTCTTAATGTTTCAGATACATGTAATTGTATTGGTACGGTTGAAATTCTGATTTATTTTTAAAGAAAATTTAACTCAATTAGCGACGAAATCCGTCGCTAAATCTTTCAACTTGCCGATGACTATTAGCGACGGAATCCGTCGCTAAATCTTTCAACTTGCCGATGACTTTTAGCGACGGATTCCGTCGCTAAATCTTTCAACTTGCAAATGACTTTTAGAGACGGATTCCGTCGCTAAAATTGCAAGTATGGAAAAAAGAAGTTAACGACGGAAAAAGTCAATCCGTCGCTATATATTTATTTAGCGACACATCCGTCGCTAATTTTTGGTTTAGCGACCACGTTAATAGCGACGGAAATAATCCGTCGCTAAAGTTGTTTAGCAATGGATTTTTGGCTTTTTGCGATGGAAATTTTCCGTCATCGTCATCGTAGTGATCGTCGGGATTGTCATCGTCATCGTCACCGACGGAAATGACCCTTTTTTTGTAGTGATCGTCATCGTCGCTTGGACATGGTATCGAAGGAGATGGGGTTGGATTCGTGCGAGCAAGGGTGAAGGCTGTTGTTTCGAGTTCGGGAAAGGTGATGGTCGGGATTGGGTTGTAGGTTTTGACGGGTGAAGGGTTTGGGTGGGTAGATTCTGGTGGTAATGGTGTTGGGTTGTCGGTTGTTAGGTGCGCAGGTGCGCAGGTGGAGGGTCGTAGGGAATCGATGTGGGGTGTTGTTGGTTTATCGAATTCGCGGGTTATCGGGTTGTTTGCTCTGGCTCGACGTCTTTGGGTCTGTTTCCAACAATGGGTGACGATGGGTTGAAGTCGTCTGGCTTTTGGGTTGGTTTGATGATGAAGGAGTAAAACCAGGTACAACTGTAATTCCATGAGGACGTACTCCAATTCGGACAATTCCGGCGAACTACAATTCAAGAGAAGACGTATTGCAATTCGTGGTCGTACGTCTTGGCAGGAGGTGGTCGACGGATCATGCGAGGAGATAAGTAGTGTGGCGACGGTGATGGAGCAATGATGGTTGATTGAAGGCAGGAGGTGGTCGATGGGTTGCTGATTTCATCGTCGTTGAGGAAGACACGAGCAGTGGGTGAAGACGTTGTTGTGGGATGTTGATTGAAGGTGTGAGGAAATTGTATGCTTGTGTAAATTTTATTGTACCCCCGAGTATGAGAATTATCACGGCGTACGCCATCTGATTATTAGAGTTGTATACCTATGTAAAACTGTTGTACCTCAATAATGAAGATATGCGTTTTTTTTGGAAGATTTGTTTCCTTTTTTAATGATGAGCAAATATGTAAAAAACCCTTATGAAATTTGAATTGTGGTCTTCTACGTAATATAAATTAGTTTATTGTTTTTGAGTACAAAAGATTGAAAAAGTGGCCGTCTAGGTAATTCTCTCGTTTAATTACACAACAGTAACCCATTATAATTTCATTCTCATCAAGTATCCCATGATCAATTATAATTAATTATAAGATCACTTTTTTCAAATATAAAAATTACATCCAAAATTCAAATTCCTAAAATTATTTATTTGTAAATCCAACATTGACTTTCCTAAGATGACGTCATCAAAATGATACATCGCCACCATCGTCGACGTCGCCACCTCGATATTAGGATGACGTACTGATTGTTGTGGTTAACGTAATGATTCCCAAGAGACTGATGCATTGATTCCCATAGGCTGACATTCTTATTCACAATCGTTACCGTCTATCTTGGTCGTCGATCCTTGTCGGGGAGAACGCTATGCAAACACGTCCTACAACCGGAACCCAAAAAAATGAAATGAAAAAAAAAAAAAGAAGCAATAACATGAATGAATAGGACGTACCGTGATAAAATCAGACGTGTTATAGTTTTTCGCTGTATTCCGAACTACTAGTTTTCTTATATTTAAACATTGCGTCTAATATATAGTGAAAAATAGACTCAAAACATATTAAACAAAGGAAATTAGCCAAGATAACTATGAGTAATTAATTTATGCTCATCATGCACATAATAAATTTATGCTATGGAATAATTAACTTTTTTATTGAGATTTATTATAACAACAAGGAAGACTATCAAATGAGAGATTGTACTATGATACTCCCACCGTCCTATGTTATTTGCAATTTTTTTTTTTTTGGATCGTCCAAATTATATGTAATATTTTTCTAGGAAACTTTTTAATGTAAAAAATGTGAAATCGTTACGGTGCACTCCACAAACTCCTTTCTCAGTTGCTACCATAAGTCTTATTATCATAGATATTTTTTCTTTATCAAGCTCAACAAAAATTCAACACAAACAAAATATAGTGTCTGATCAAACGTTGCGTTAAATTAGGAGAGGGGAGTAGTTTACACCCACTGTCTGTGTTAGGCCATTCACTTTAAAATTTTCACTCAATTTTTTACTATTCATTACACTACATTACATCTCATTACATTCACTTTTACTTACAAAAAAAATAGAGTATGTTTTAGTACAAGATGTATTATTCATTTTTCTTTATTTTACAGTTTTTGCACAATCAAACACTTTTTTCACATCATATCACTATTTTTTTCATCCACTTACCTTATGTTTTTTATTTTTATAGTTTTTTTTTAAAATATATGAATCTCATAGGGATGCTCTTACACTGCGCATGTGAGTTTCAATTTGATGAAAAAGGGATGGCAAAGAAAAAAAAATGGTCAAATTCTCTTCTCATATCATGCTTGTGAGTTTACAATCGCAGAAAGAAAAAAAAAATTGGATTTAAAAGTTAGAGGAAATTTGGCCAAAAAAAATTTTCATCCCAAAATAATAGGATTTTAAAAAATATATATGTTATTTTTCAATTTTTTTTCAACCTAACTCACAAAATAGGGTGTTGCAAAACTGATCCACGGGGGGCAAATTTGTGATTCCTTCATCAACTACACGTGGTCGTTCCTCAAACAACAAATCAATCTCCCTTTTCTCAATCTCTCTTTTCTCCAAACCTGCATTCAAATCCCTCTCACACAAGCAATATAGGGTTAGTTTTCCACCCTCTCATCTAATCACCACTCCTTGAATGGAATCACAATATCCATTTTCCCGAATTTGATTTCAAATTTCTTTTAATTGATTTCTAATTGGGTTGATACTGGTGTTTTTTGGTGAAATTCGGGACAAATTGGTGGGATTCGAAGGGTTTGGAAGATTGGGGTGGATCGAATTTGAAGGTTAGGGTTTTTGATTTTATGGGTTTCTTTTGGTGGAATTAGTTAGGGTTTGGAATGTTGAATTGCATTGGGGGTTTGCTTTGTTTAGATTGGAGTGTGATTGGATTAGTTGAATTATGAACGGAGTTTTTAATTTACGAGTTGAATGTAAATTTCAATTTAAAAATTATATCTTTGCTGTTTGATTGAAGGGATGAATGTCATGGTATAGAGAATTTTGGGCTTTGATTATTCATTGAATTACTTAGTTTAATTTCATGCACTTTTTCGAAAAAGGATCGGATTCAGATGTCTACTTGAGAAACAATCGGTTTGTTACATAGTAAATGACATCTTTCAAATGGTTAAGTGATTATTTAAGCGGCCATTTCACTGTTTTCAGCCTCAAGATATTGAGTAATTTGAATTTGTTAGAGTTTAAGTATCTAGTTATCCTGATGAATCCGTTGTTTTCATGGGTTAGAGCAAGATAAGGTAGTGGACTGTTTAAGCACAAAAACATTGTATCGAAACTTTTCACGTGAGGAATACGACATACTCACGTGAGGAATAAATCACGCGAGGAATACGACATACTTATTGTCTAAGAACTACCCCTACAGCTTTATCGTTTGTATCACACATGACTTCAAAGGGCAAGTTCCAACTTGGATAGAGAATTGGAGATGTTACTAACTTTTCTTTCAAAGCATCAAAGGCTGCTTTACAATCATCATCAAAATGAAAGACAATGTCTTTTTGCAAAAGTTTATACATTGGTTAGTCTACCTTTGAAAAGTCTTTAATGAATCTACGGTAGAATCCCGCATGGCCCAGATTAAGCTAGTACTTCTCCAACAGATTTAGGATAATGGAGTGAGAGAATCGCTTCAAGTACAAGTTTTGACGATTGCACCATCCTTCATTGTAACTTTATATTGAATATAATATATATAACAATTCATTTATTATAGCAAAATAAGAACAAATAACTAACAATAAAAAGTAAAAGGTATAGGAGGTTGGAGAGCGAGGGTTTTGGACGCTGGTGGGCAATTCTTAGACGGCAACCAGCCTGAATGGGTGGAAAACGTTGTCGACCTAGGAAGAGGAAATCTCCTTCTCCGTCGCCCAAGATGAGTGTTTCAATGAGGTCCAGTTTGTCGAAGGCGAAACGTAATAAGGCGAAATGCATTGTTTTAGTTTTGAACGCTTGTCGATATATATATTCTCATAATTGACCACATATAAATAATTAATCACATCACAACCATAAGCCCTCTTTAAAGCTTGCTTCAAAATTAAAGTTTAAAATAATAAAAAAAATGTACCCAGGTTAAGGACTATTCCTTTGTCATGAAAGAATTACAACACTTATTAAATTGAGATGTTTCAAATAAATTATAACATTATTTTATTAAAAAAAGTTTCCTACAAAAATGTCGAAACACCCATATTTTTTACATCATATAACTTCAACTCATCCCATTATTTTTTCTTTTTTGTTTTTTTTCTCATTTCTCTCAATCACACAAATAAAAAAATAAATTAATCTTTATAATAAAAATTAACATAGATATAAATTATAATATAAAATCAATCAATTGTAATTTTTTTGAAAATAAGAAACCGTTATTATTGATTGAGAATCACATGAAACTCATTATTGGACTTGCTTCGCCATTTCTGAACTCGGTTATCGCCCCCTAGCCAACAGCACCTAGACCTTTTCCCCTTGATTTGCAGCCTCACTTTCTCGTCTCCTCAAACATCGAACGTCAAACGAACGCATTCAGGGCTTTGCCCTCTGCTCCCATCACAAGGTATTCATACTTCCTATTTTTTCGTCTTTGTATTTCAAGTTTCCTTCCTTTTTTATCCATTGAAGATACCCATTTGCTACTCAATGTAATTGAAATCAATTCAACTCAATTCTTTTTGTAAAAGTTCAAAATTTGTCTTCTAAATTCATCTGGGTGACAGCCGAATTTTCCCAATTTGCATTGTGTGGATCATATGGGGTCGCTTGTTGGGTGCTGATTAGGGTTTGATCTCAACTTGGATATTGTTTGAATATGGAAATTGCTCTTTTCTTGATGTTAAGATCTCATTTTCTTGTGCAACTGAATATGGCCATTTGTTTCCTTTTATTGAACTATGGTGTTTGATGAGTGAAAATGGTGGTTTCTCACGATTCCGGGTGTAAATTATCTGAGATCGTTGAAATTTCGATTGTTGCGACTGCTGAGAGTTACTGGCTTGATATCTGGTCTCGCTGGATCTGCCCATTTTGTATTGGGATTGGTTGAAATTCATGTTCCTGGTTTGATTCTTGTAAGTATTAATGGAACATATGAGCTTAAGCGTGCAAGTAATGGTCACAAATTTCTTGTAGTAGTTCAAACGGCATAATTTAGGGGCTGCTTGGTATCACTACTTAAAACCATATAAGCGAAAACTTATAGCAGAAACAAAAAATCAGTAACCAAAATAAAAAAAACTTTATGCAATAAATGATGTTTTGTGATGTTTCTTCTCGTATTTCTCTCTTCATAGGAATCTTTTTTCCTAACAATATCGTCACGCCCGTGATGGGCTTTCAGAAACTGTCCAAAATCTTTCTCCCTTCTGTCATGGTTGCGACAAACCTGACAGTATTGTTAGGAAAATGGACTCATTTGAAGAGGGAAATATGAGAAGAGACATCACAAAACAATCGTTAATAACATTATGTAAATAATACAGTGAACATAAGAAATGAAGATGGAAAAAGAGAAGGATAGATAGGCTTAGACCGTATTAAAGATTGCTTCGGGTTTAACCTCTCTTTAACCTATTAGTTGCCCTCTTTCGAACGTATTAAAGATTGCTTCGGGTTTAAGAAAATACATCTCCAGGATACGACTAAGCCTGTCGTTGGGCTCTGCATGAAACAATCACGAATAATCACCCCTTGGAATCTTATTTGAATTAGTGAGTAATCCTACAAATTGAAAGATACTTCTAAAAGATGTCTAAAGTACATATCGATCTACGCGAGTTTCTACGTTGAAAGCTTGGCACTGCTCAAAGAGACATAGGGATGCTGGATTATTATAATAGCTAGTAAGACAGACCAATGTGGGGAATCATCAATGGGTATTGCATATGACGATACCCGAGTTTTGGTTTGTGTTGCACATGAAATAGTCAAATTTTTGCACATGATAGTGCTTCGATAATGTCTTTGGTTTCATGTTGCAACCGTTGTTTCGCTTTATTTTCTGTTGCTTTGCATCTTTGATGTTGGATGCAATAAACTCTTCTTACTTGAGCCAACATTATGCCTATTTCGCAATAAATCCCACTGAAAGTGAAATGTGTCCTTATGTTTTGAGGTAAAAAATATTTCAAAAGAAATAATGTCGTTATGCATTGCAATCAGCTGGGTCTTCTTTGGTAACGCACCATCAGACACTATCGATCTGGTTTGTTGCAAGCCTGGAATCGGCTTTTTCGTTTTTCTATCAAAATTGATTTCAATATGTTATTCAGGATAAAGAGTACAGAGTTCTGCTCTTGGTCAAGTACTTGAATAATTGAATTGGTAATTGCAGATGGTCTCTCTTTTAGTTACTACTAGTTGGAGAGAAAAGTCAGAAAAAACTTCAAGTTTAGCAAAGGGAATGTAGGGGCTGTAGCAACTACTGCCAGTGTTGGTTGTAACCCTCTCACAAATCTTTAAAAAATTGTCTTTTATTGAAGTTTAAAATTTGAAATTAAACGATCCAATTTTTGCTCTGATTTGAGGGAGGGATGACAAAGAAGAAAAAGGGGAAGGGAGCTGTCCTGCCGGCAACGACGATGGGTTGCAGGAACTTCCTCGTGGGAGAGGTCGACCAAAGAAAAAGATCGATATCACGGCAGAGATGCTGAACAAAGTTCCAGATGGGGGGGGGATGATAGGGTTTCGGTGGAGAAGAAGATAGATACGAAGGTAGTTGACAAGTGTAGTAGTGGATTTATAAACGAAGGGCTGAAAACATCGATTTCGAACACGAAATTGATCTCATGGTCGGATGAGGTAGAGAAGGAGAGTGCTCGAAGAATGTCATATGTGGATGTTGTTCAAAGGGGTTCAGAGGAGAAATCGATGAAGATGACTGACAGAAATCCTGATATTCAGAATGGGATAGGACTTAGGTTTGAGAGCAGCGATGAGGAGGAGGTGTGTATAACTATGGAGGACGTGATTGATGAAAGGAGATATCGGAGTTGTGCGTTGATAGGATATAGGAGGTGTTCCGTATGCTGCGATGGAAGGATTTGTGATGTGAAGAATCAATGGAGAATGGTGGCTAGACCGAGTATACATCTTCATGATAAGGGTTTCTTCATTTTTCATTTTGCAGATGAAGATGATATGAGGAAGGTCATGGCAGCAAGTTGGTTCGTGAATTCGAAACCACTGGTCCTAAAACCTTGGCAACCTCACTTTAAGTTTGATGAGGAAACCTTGAACTATCTACCTACTTGGATTCAACTTCCTGGACTGGACTTGGAATTCTGGAGTGAGGAAGCTCTGAGCAAAATTAGGAGCAAGATAGGTAAGGCGATTTTTAAACAGTAGTGAAGGGACGCATCTCATACCCTTGGGTATTGGTGGATGTCAAAACACTGGTGAATTAATCAAAGCCGTGAAGATTAGGGGGCTTGAGGATGAGATTTTGATACAGGAAATACAGTATGAATGGATTCCAAGAAGGTGCAGCAATTGTGGCAAATGGAGACACCAAGGGGGGGGAGTGTTGGTCCAAGGCAAACACCAGCCAGGTGTGGAAACCAAAGCAAAATATGACACAGAAGCTGGTTGTAGGGGGAAATCCGCATACTGAAGTCAATAAGCAGCCATAAGAGCAAAGGGATGAGATAAAGCATAAAGGAGAGAGCTCTGGTCAGGAACAGAAGAAGGTAGTACTGAAGGAGAAGGAATGGATTATAGTGAGTTCAGGTGAAAAGAAGAGTTCAAGAAGTATACGGGAGTTATGACTAAGTCAGCAGCAATAGTGAAAAAAGGGAATGGTTCACGCTTTGATATGGTTCACGCTTTGATTTGCTAGCAGAAGTGGCTAAGGGTCATGCTCTTAAGGAGAAGGTGAAACAACAGTTAGCAGAGGCTATTGTGGGCCCTGTTACTGGTTTCATAATATTAATATAGCAGGGTGGAACATTAAGGGGTTGAATAAGGCTGAGAAGTATCAAGCCATTCGAAGGGTAGCGAGAGAGCAAAGAATAAGTGTTTTTGGATTACTTGAGACACGAGTTAAGGCTAAGAAGTACAGTAGGATTGTAGGTCACTGTTTTCCCAGGCGGGGTCATTTGAATAACTACTATCATGCTTTAAATGGTAGGATCTTGTGTTGCTAGGATCGGAACAAGGTGAAGATGAAGTATGTGTAAGGCTCGGATCAGTATATACATTGTGACATGAGCACGGTGGATGGGAAAATAGAAGCTGGTGTGACTTTTGTATATGGGCTGAACCGAAGGAATCAAAGGAAAGCTTTATGGGAATATTTGTGTGGACTGGCTATCAGTATGAAGGATACAAAATGGTTAGTCATGGGTGATTGTATGCATATATGTATGTTGATGAGAAGATTGGATATGATATTGTAAACAGTGAGCCCTATGAGGATTTGTTGGGAGCCATGATCAATTGTGGACTTGAGGATGTTAAAGATCTGGGATGCTATCATACTTGGAGCAATAATTAGAGTGAGGAGAGATGGATGAAAATCAAATTAGATAGAGTGATGGTTAATAACAAATGATTTGATGTTTATGGAGATACTAAAGCTCACTTCTTGGACCCTTATATATCAAATCATTCCTCAATGATTCTGCATATAAGCGAACCTTACAGATCCCGTATCCCCTTTAAATATGTAAATAGCTGGAGTAGACATGAGAAGTTTATGGAGATTGTGACAGATGTTTGGAAAGAGGATACACCAGGTCATTCCTTGGCTCAGTTTCAGGCTCGACTGGAAAGACTAAAACCATACTTAAACGAGCTTCACAAAGCTGGGTTCTCTGATACGGAACTGAAAATTCAAAGTAAGGAAAGGGAACTGCAAGAAAGCTATGATGTACTGAGGCAAGAATACACTGAAGAACACAGACAATTGGTTAGAAAACGGAAAGAGGAGCTTGGAGAGTTATTAACCAGGGAGGATGAGATTTTCTAGCAGATAAAGCTCATGCACAGAAACACTATGTACTTCTACAACATCCTTAAAGCCAGAAGGAGACATGCTGAGATAGTTAGCTTAAAGAATACGGATGGGGAAAGAATCCAAAATGAGGAGTGGGTTAAAAAAGAACTGGTAGGGTATTTTAAATCGATCATTGGTTCTGAGATTATATGCAACAAAAAAGTTGAACAAAGAAATTCTGAATGAAGGCAAAGTCCTCACAGAGGAGTAGAAGGGCATGCTGATAAGAGTATTTTGATGATGAGTAAATTAAGAATGTTGTTTATAGCATAGATGGAAATAGAGCACCTGGTCCAGATGGGTATAGGGTAGATTTTTTCAGAAGAATTAGGGCGTGATTGGATGTGATTTGTGCAAAGCTGCGAGGGAATTCTTTTACAAGGGAGCTCAGCTTGGAGGGATAAATGCAACAATTCTGCATCTAGCAGCTAAATACCCTAATCCTTCTTACCCTTATGAATTTAGGCCAATGGCATGTTGTAATGTAGTATATAAAGTCATCTCAAAGCTACTTCATAGTAGATTGCGACCAGTCTTGAACTGGCTCGTGAATGATGCCCAATCTGCTTTTATAACAGGCAGACTTATAGTTGATAACATTATGCTATGCCAATCATTAATACATGGGTATGAAAGGAAACATATAAGCCCTACATGTCTAATTGAAATAGGCATTAGGAAAGCTTATGATATGGTGCACTGGGATTTCATTGATGAGTTATCCTTGTATATGGGGTTTCCTGATGTATTCAGGTTATGGATCATGCATTTTTTTTACATCAGTAAGGTTCTCTATTAATTTTAATGGAGAGCTTGTGGGCTTCTTTGAGGGGAAGAAAGGACTACAACAAGGGGATCTCCTCTCACCCTTGCTATTTGTGTTGGTGGTGGAATACCTCACTCGTAGCTTACTACACATGAGTAACTCTAGGATGTTCAAATTCCATCCTAAATGCAAGAAGCTGAAGATTATAAACCTCTGCTTTGCTGACGATCTCATGCTACTATGTAAGGCTGAAGAGGGATCTTTGCAATGTATCAAGAAGCAGTTGGAGGCATTTGCTGAAACAACAGGGCTCTGCAGAACTGTTGCAAATGGAAATAGGGACGTTCCCTGTGAGATACCTTGGTGTACCTCTTTGCAAGTTATTCGAGTTGTTTTTATGGTGTTTTTAACCTTTTCAAGTGTTTTTGAGTGTTTTCAATTCATTTCAATGCACTTTTCACAATTTTCAAATTATTTGAGCTTGTGCTCTAGTGTTTTTGGTCTTTTCATGTGTTTTTTTTAGTGTTTTAAGGTCATTTAAAGGCTTTTTTTTAGTGTTTCTTGAGTTTTCAAGTTATTTGAAGTTGTTTTGTTGTGTTTTTAGCCCTTTCATGTGTTTTTTAGTGTTTTGAGCTCATTTCAAGTTTTTCAACTTATTTGAGTTGTTTTTATGTTGTCTTTAGCCTTTTGAAGTGTTTTTGTGTGTTTTCATCTCATCTCAATGCCCTTTTCATAATTTTCAAGTTATTGGAGGCTGTTTTATGGTTTTTTTAGCCTTTTCATGAGTTTTTGAGTGTTTTAAGGTCATTTA
>JAOVYX010000599.1:0-13476 GCA_035668315.1 Drosera spatulata
GATCAATTTTGAAAAACAATTTAGACCCATTAAGTTGGTCCAACATGTCATCTAATCTACGGATCGAAAACTTGTAACGTATCATAATCTTGTTGATTGTATGATTATCCACATGCATGCGCTATGAACAGTTCTTCTTAGGTGTTAGTAATGTCGGGACAATGCAAGGAGTCATGCTTTCAAAGCAGCACCGATCAAAGAACCAAGACAAGTCAAGGGATACGTTCAAAGTTATCAGACAACTCCAGAAGTGATAGATATTACCAAAGGGGCATATCAAGGCCGATCGGGTCGACGGGCTTACCTCAGGACGGGCTGACGGGTTTCAGGCAGGCGGCCGGCACAAAGATTCCGGCGATTCGGCTAGAGGCGGCGAGGCTGGAGGCGGCTGGAGGCGGCGACGCGGACGCTGACGCGGGTGGAGGCGACGGACGGGTTGTGGACGGCGTTCGGTGGCCGGGAATCGCAGGGAGCGGGAGGGAGAGAAGGAGAGGAAAAAGGAAAGAGAGGAAAGGGGAAGCGGCGGCGCGAAGTATATACACTGATCTCTGCGACGGAATCCGTCGCAGAGTTAATTAACCTAGCTATGCGACGGATACGTCGCATATATAATTTACATTTTTTTAAAAACACTTAGTTCGCGACGGATCCGTCGCAAAATACAATTACAAATTAAAAAAATAATTCCAATTAACATTCAAAATAATTTAAATTCCGTCGCAAAGTACAATTACAAATTAAAAAAATAATTCCAATTAACATTCAAAATAATTTAAATACTAAAAAAATAGTTAATTATCCTGTTCTGCGATGGATCCGTCGCAAACATCATTTATTTATTTCAAACAAATTAAATACATTGAA
Source organism: Drosera spatulata (assembly GCA_035668315.1). Taxonomy (NCBI): domain Eukaryota; kingdom Viridiplantae; phylum Streptophyta; class Magnoliopsida; order Caryophyllales; family Droseraceae; genus Drosera; species Drosera spatulata. The sequence goes on from JAOVYX010000599.1 coordinate 865, forward strand.
GTCAAAATAGTTTAAAATAAATTCAATATTAATAAACTTATAAAATATATGATATACATTCAAGAAAAAAATATTAATATATTTATAAAGAAATTATACATATATATCATCAAGATTATTTTTAATTACTAAAAATTCATCAAAACCATGAACATAAAACCTAATCCTTAACACTATATCGAACTTCAAAGTCAAATATTAATCATTCAAATGTCAACATTTAAAAGGTAACAAATATGTCATCATTCAAATATTCAACATTTACCTAAACCACTTCTATCTATAATTAATTTTCAATCGTTGAATTAATGAAAACTTTTCACTTCAAATATGTTGAAACGCAAAAAAAATTTATCTTGTATTTAACTTAATTTTTGTAATGATTGAAAACTTTAATATTGAACACGATTATTTTAAACGTATATTCACATCAAATTTTTTTTAAAATATGATCTGCGACGGAATCCGTCGCAGATATCATATTAAAAATAATCCCAAACCCTGGAAACCTAAACCTAAAACCTGACCCTTAACCTTTAAACATTTAGTTTTTTAATGTATTCTGCGACGGATCCGTCGCAGATTTTTTCCTTCCAAACACTTAGAAAAATTCGGGGAAAAATGTTTTGCCAAACTGCAATCTGCGACGGATCCGTCGTTGCTTAAATACATGTATGCGACGGATCCATCGTGATTTTGTTTTTACTTAAATAAAAATTATAATAAAAAGTTTTTGTAATATATTTTGCGACGGAATCCGTCGCAGAACTAAATGTGATGCAACAATTTGTTTCTCCATCCTTTTTTACGACGGATTCCGTCGTAATATTGTTTGATTTTGCGACGGACGTTGACTTTCCGTCGTAGAATTGTTATTTTTGATTTTTGATTTCCTATATTATTTTTTGCGACGGATCCGTCGCAGTTATTACATGTTTACGACGGATTTTGCCGTCGCAGTTTCGTTCCGTCGCAGGGATGAGTTTTTCTTGTAGTGAGAGTTTACAAGGACTCTCCACATGACTTTAGAGTAATCTAGAGTCTTTCCGCAAAGTCTTATAAATCGAAAATGGATGACCAAGAGGTTCTTCTTGGACGAAAATCTTTGTGCGTGACACTATGGTGGTAATTTTCCACGGGGGATTGATTCTTTCATGATTGAGCAGGCACAAAGTCTAAAGTTGAATTTATTGAAGTCAACCCCAAACAAGAGTGAATATGATCATGAGTGAATTCAAACGTTCATAAAAAAAGAATTTATGAAAAATGTTTTAAGTTTTACTAAATGACTTCATTATAAATTACTAATTAAGATTATGTCCGTGGTATATGTACCAAAATACTCCGTCCAGACAAGCTACAAAACATCACTAAAAATTGGTATCCCATTTAAAACACCACACTACCCGTTTCTCTTTTTTTCTTTCTCTATTCATCCGTAATTTTTACTCAACACATTCATAAAAAATAAAAATATAAAAAATCACAATGTCAATACATATTTAATAAATATGTCAAATCTCTCATTGAAAAAAATATGTCAAATCAATTCCTTGTTTTCTTAAAAAAAAAATAGAGGATTCCTTGTTATTTACTTAATCCATTTCAAACTAATTATTACAATTTGATCGGAGGATTTGTCGAGATAAATTTTAATTTATGTTGAGAGATAATCAAACATTATTTTTTATAAAATTACAGAAATAATAATGATAATTTAAGTTATGTACTTCAAACCTGGACTGATGACGTAATTTTCTTACGTTGTTAAGAAAAATAACGAAACTTCTCAAAATATATATTAAATAATAAAAAAATGATTTATTATATTTATTATGAAATAGAGGGAGTATATGGAACCGAGAGGATACATTGATAAGAAAAACACGCAAAAAATCAGATATTATCACTCAAACCCACAAAGACTGTGATGCTATTGTTGTTATTCACGTTTGAAATCAAATCACAAACTAAATCGAAACAACAACAAACTCAGTTGCTCCTATACATGAACATGATCTTATACAACCTAGAACGAAAGATGCACGAAATTTCTCATCAAGATTGGATGATGACAAAGAAGAAAATTGGAAAACTAGTGAGAATCCCATGTGCCTCATCTAAACATAGTCAACAATATTCCACGAATCGACAAGTAATTACTCCTCACTACTATTAGTAGTTTTAAGATTCCTTGAATGTCAATATATGCGATTAATAGTCAACAGTTCCTTCAGTAACATATTAACACGCATCTAGGGCTTTGTTCAAGACAAGAATGCAACCATCTGTTTTCCACGAGGAGTATCGGGTGCATCCGGGGATGTATACTGCAGTATTTTTCTGTTATTTAATTACGATAATATATATTTTAATATGTTTTGTTTTTATTATTAAAGATGTTAAAAGAATCTTAAATTGACTTATGATTAAAATTTCAATCTTAAGTTATCATTGATGTCTCAACAATTTTATAAAGAAAAATGTTTGTTCGTATTAGACATGTGTCATCATAATTTATTTAAAAATAACGATTTTACTTAAATTATTTCATTAATAAAAATTTATGTTTTTAAGGAGGATGTATATTTAATAATTCCGTTTTCCATATAGATACGTCTGTTTTTTTCATTCAGACTCGAAAATGTACACTAATTTAAAAGATCAGTTTAAGTATACTTATAGTAGATCGTTGAGTAAGCTATGCGCAGACAGCATGGCCCACAACAAAAGGGACCGTGACAAAGTGGGCCACTTGTAACTTGAAGAGAGGAGAGGGCCGTTCGATGATGACGATGATTTTATCGAACGAATGGATGAACAATGAACAGAAAATGCATGAACGAACATTACTCTCTTTTTCATTAATAATCGAATTAAATGAATTTTGTCAAACAAATACGAATACACGAGATGGGGTTGGGTTCACATAGAACGAGACCCCATTAAATTTATTAGTCAACGCTACACAACTCACGAAAATCAACCCCCACCCACCCTCAGATAATCAATTTTCTTAACGGTAGTCGATAAAATCGTACATGTACGAGTCACGTATCACATACGATGCCGCTTCTTAAACTCGAATCAGTACTTTTTTGGCTAGACACATAAATAACCTCATTCAACCTATCGGCACATAAATAACCTCATTCCCAATTCAGTAACATTTTCCATACGCGCGAAGAAGAAAAAACAAAATTAAATAAACAAAAAAAAAAATCCTTTCGTTTCATAAAAACATAACGGATTGATTGGAAAATTTATGTAAGAGTTGAATGTTTTAGATATTTGTGTAATGATGGAATTTATTGAAACAAAATAAAAAGAAGATGTATAAGATTAATAAAAATTGATTTGATGTTTTTTATTTCTAAATAAAAAATATTATAATTATAATGAGTAGTTCATTATCCTTTTGTCAGGGCTACTGATCTGTCCAAATAAGAGTAATTTGTTTTGAAAAGGGAGAATAACACAAAATGTTGGATTTAAGTTAACTCACATTTAAGTTCCTTTAAGTTTACTCGTATTTGTCTATTTGTTTTTTTAATCCAAAGTATAAGCATCAATAACATTTTTTTATAAATATATAATATAAATGTAAGGATTTTTTTTTGTTAGTCCTTCATTTGTCAATTTTCTTATTGATTAATAACTATGTATATGTCAACCCCCTATTAAATTATTTGACAATGTATTTATTGAGATTTAAGAGTTTTTGGCTCCATATTTCAATTTTTAATTGGTTTATATATGTCAATATTCTATTAATTTAAATATATTAATTTTTTATTGGTTTATATATGATTATTAAAATGATTATTATTATTAAGCATATGATGGTTTAAACCAAATTATTAACAAATATCATTAATTTGTTTTAACATTAAAGATAATCATATTATACCAAATCTATATGCTAAAAAAGTAAAATCAAATCAAAAATAGGAATAAAATAAAAATTTATCATAATAAATGAACTCAAAATAACCAACATTTATTATCCGAGATGTAAAAAATATCATTGATATTGATCTAATCTAGATAAATCAAAAATTGATTATCATAATTAGAACTCTAACATAATATAGAATTTTTGATTATATGATGAATGTCAAAATTATTTATCATTGGGAGATCATTCGAGCTGGACACCGAGATAACCAAACAAATCAGGTCTTTCTTTTCTTTTTCTTTTTTTGGGTTGAGAATAACAAGTGAGGTACATTAATAACTGTTCAAAGTTAGAAAAGGAAAAAGAAAAAAAATGGGCTGCATAAAGTGTGGTACGTCTCTTCCTCCTCGCTCCAATCCCCCCAAAAGTCAACCCCTCAACCTCTTCCCCCTTTCCTCCTCCTCCACCCCATTTCTCTCTCCCCACTCCACACACAAAAACCACACCATTCCATGCTTGCCCCTCTCTGATCACCACCTAAAACGACACCGTTTCACCCACTCCCGATCCCCCCAAAAATTCTAGCCGTTCGATCATGGGGAACAAGATCGGAAAACTGAGCCTCTGCTTCACCGGCACCACCACCACCCCTTCCCGGAAACACAACATCTACAATATCTCCGACCCTTCCTTCGACGAGGGCCTCGGCCACTCCTTCTGCTACGTCCGCCCCGAAACCCACTCCACCCGACCCGATCACCCGACCAGACCAGTTTCGTCCTCCAAAGTCCACTCCGAATCAGTGGACCCCACCGCCGCAGCCTCATCATCGGTGTCTATGTTTCGAACCATCTCCGGCGCCTCCGTCTCCGCCAACACCACAACCGCAGTGGACCCCACCGCATCGGGATCATCAGTTCCCGTGTCGTCTGCCGCTTTCGAGAGCTCCACCTCCTTCGCCTCCATCCCCCTCCAGCCCAACCCCAAACACATCAACGTCAACAACTACTCAGGCCCAATCAACACCTTCTCGGGCGGGGGCGGCCCAATTGGGGATCGGTTCTTCATGTCCGGGCCTATTGAGCGAGGCTTCCTCTCCGGCCCACTGGACCGAGGCCCGTTCTCCGGCCCACTGCAAAAAGCAGCGGCTGCTGATTCCTCTTCTTCTTCGTCGGCGTTCATGATGAGAAGTGTTTCGCACACGGGGTGGTCACGTGGCCTCCGGCGAGGGACCCGGAAGCCGCGGGAGCTGATTCGGACACTTAGGAAAGCGATTTCTAGGACGCTCAACGTCGGGCATAGCTCGATTGTCGCTTCGGCGAACAAGGATCCTGACACCTGGATCTTTGGCGGCTCGCTGGATAATAAAAAGAATAACAATAACTATGAGTTGGTATCGTATGATGATAATGGTATCGTTGATCATGATGATGAGGAGGTCGATTTGTTTAGGAGTGGGAATCTGCAATGGGCGCAGGGCAAAGCAGGGGAGGATCGGGTTCATGTCGTCGTATCGGAGGACCACGGGTGGGTTTTTGTTGGTATATATGATGGATTCAATGGTCCTGATGCGACGGATTTTCTGTTATCGTATCTGTATCCTGCTGTGCACAAGGAGCTGAAAGGGTTGTTATGGGATGACGGAGTTGTTGAGTACTCGTCGGGTTCTAATGGGATCACGAGCTCGGAGAGTAGTAGTGGAAGTAGTGAATCGAGTTCGGAGATGGAAAGATCGGTTGATTATGTGAGTGGTGATCCGAGGTCAAGGATGTGTAGGCAGTGTTCGGATCAGGGGAATTACCCTTCTGTCAGTGGTGATGAGGGTTTCGTGGATTCAAGGAGGAAGAGAACTAGGAGTAATTCGAAGAGTAAGTATGATCAGTGGGATAGGGAGAGGGTTGAGCTCGATCGGAGGTTAAAGGAGCAGATAAGGCGACAGGGCGGGGATTCGTCCAAGGATGAGATTGAATCGGATGTGTTGGGAGCGCTGTCACGGGCGCTTAGGAAGACGGAGGAGTCGTATTTGGATATCGCGGATAAGATGCTGGTGGAGAACCCCGAGCTGAATCTGATGGGATCTTGTGTTCTTGTGATGTTGATGAAGGGTGAGGATGTTTATGTGATGAATGTTGGTGATAGTCGAGCTGTTTTAGCGCAGAAGGCTGATACGAGAAAGATCGATCATGATCTGGAGAGGATCAGTGAAGAAACGTTCTATGATCCTGAAGCTGTGTCTCGCGGTGCTAAGCCAAGTAATCTCAATGCTTTTCAGCTGACCTCTGATCATAGCACCTCCATTCATGAGGTAAAACGATTAGGCAAATATGAGTTACTGTTAGATTGAGTTACTCATTGATACCATGTTTCATGGTTTACTGATTGTGAAATGCTATTTGTTTGATTTCAGGAGGTTCAGAGAATAAGAAGAGAGCATCGCGACGATGCATATGCTGTCATGAACGATCGTGTTAAGGGCTCGTTGAAGGTCACTCGGGCGTTTGGTGCCGGTTTCCTTAAACAGGTATCGTCGCCTTGAACCATTTACCTTGATCATGAAGTCTAAATTAACTCTTCTACTCCATTTATGGCCTAAGTTTAGAAATAGAAGCCTACCATTATCTGCTAACAAGAATTCTGGTCAAAATGTTAACTTGCACTGATACCCAAAGATAGTAACATGTCAATTTGTCTAGTACATTACGACGTGTTTAAAGTGGTATACATCAATATTGACGAGTGCAGACGATATATTGGTACAGGAAAGCTGCATCAAGTAGGCATTGACTCGCAAATATCAGTGTATTGCAACTATTAACTGATATACCAACTTGCATTTATATGGTTTCTTTGCTATATCTGTATAACATTCCACCAAGGCATATGAAAGTATTAAAATTTCTAGGTGGGATGATGAGAAGCCAACTATAGTTATTCAACTACCTTTGGTCCCCTCAAACTTGAATGCAGTCAAGCACAGCATTTTGACCAGGATTTTTACCCGCTTGAATACACCAGCTTCCGCTCATTCCCTGGAGTCCTAAATATCCATATCTGCATTCTGTGAATGCATTGGTCTTTACTGGGATCATTGCCGGATTAGGTACCGGAATCTGTACTCAGAAGTTTGAAGCCTTATATACTAGGGAATCGAGTCGAGGGCTAGGGCGTTATCTGTGTATCTAAGACATAAAAATTATGTTCACATGTCAACAATTTATTCATTCTGCTTTGATCCCAAGCTGGTGCATTAGATCTCATTGTCGTCTTGGTCATCTATCGAATCGGGTTGCACTCATCTAACATAAACCTGACAATGAGATTTTACTAGATTTGAATCTTATTCATGACCCTGTTGATTCCACAATTTGCAGCCAAAATGGAACGATGCACTCCTAGAGATGTTCAGGATTGACTACATTGGCGATTCTCCATACATAAACTGCGAGCCCTGCCTCCGCCACCATAGATTAGGCCCTAGGGACAGATTCCTGATCTTGTCCTCCGACGGCCTGTATCAGTATTTCACGAACGAAGAGGCCGTCTCTGAAGTCGAACTCTTCATTTCCATGTCGCCTGATGGAGACCCTGCTCAGCACTTAGTGGAGGAACTCCTCTTCAGAGCTGCAAAGAAAGCAGGTAAAAAGAAGTTGCCTAATGTGATCAGGCATTGATAGCTCATTCACGGGATCAAATTCGATATCCTGATTAATCAAACTGAGTGAATCTTGTTGATCTGTTTGTTGTAGGTATGGATTTCTATGAGCTGCTAGAGATACCTCAAGGTGATCGACGCAGGTACCACGATGATGTTTCCATTATAGTCATCTCATTTGAAGGAAGGATATGGAGATCTTGTGTATGATAGAAACAAATCAACAACAAAATAACTGCTACTATAGAGTACAAACAGCTACAAAGACGACCCCGGCATTTTTTCATATCTAGGTAGCCTTTTTCGTCTCTTTTTTTACCCTCATTGTGAGACCCATATGATATAAAGTATAAACCGAATCAAAGCTCTCCGTAGGTGACCGGAGTTGTATAGGCCTATAAATTTTGAGTAAAATCTACATACATCGTCCTAATTATCGAGCGGTCTTATTTGTATCTTAGCACGCCTCTTGCACGAAAGACCATTGAATTATGCGCCATTTCTTCTCTCCTGCCCTACCCTTCGATCGAATGTATGAGTAGATTATATTTGTTGTCGATTGTGGAGGAGAAAATACGTTAACGTAGATTTCTGAATCGTTTGCTAGTCATCAACTCTCCATACATAACGTAGATCCTGACAATCGATATCAGGGTTCGTTTGCACAATTAATCACAACCTTTTCATCAAGTGCAGATTCATTTTGGTTAACCAGAAACAGATAGGTAGTGGTCCTCTATGGACAAGATCTTCTTTTGGTCTCCTCATCTTTTTTCCTTTATACAAAGTCAAATCAAAAAGATAGAAAGAAGAAAGAAAGGTCTCTTTCTTTTTCGCAAGTGCAATGCTGTTTAGGTTCGCTGTACAATCAGTGTTGCTGTGCGTGTATGTGCTCACCATGTTCATTGCCTTTATTTGTTGAATGATACTTGCAAACAATACAAGCAACAAAACCAACGAAATGTGTGTTATCAAGAGTAGATATTATGTTCCCATCTTCATTCCTTAGAATGAGACCAAGTAATGATCATTGCGATTCAAACGCGACCATTATAGCGTCAATGCTTTTCACGTGTTTTGTTGCTGGGTGGAGTTGGTTGTTTTCCAAGCGATGAGACTAACTCTTTGGTTCAATTTGACGTATATAATCTCGAAAGTGATATTTTATAAGTTGATTAATCAAAAAATGTTCAAGATATGAGACTAGTAGTGTCCATTCGGTCCACTTGCAATGCTCACATCCACGACTTATAAAGAGTTGATGACTTGCAAACATTGAAATCGTTGTGCTGAATGCTGAGTTTTGCAACCGCCAACTACCTCGTGATAGTCATCTTGTTGGGAGAGTGGAATGAGTATTCAAAGCTATCCTCATGCAATTGAATATAAGCATCTACGTAGCAGAAACATACACACACTAGCTATGCAAACTTCTTTTATCATTGTGACATGGAAATGGAGAAAATAGATGTTGGTAGAGTTTGTCACCTGGTTGGGGGTTCTTCTTGGCTCCATCTTGTGGAGTATTATATTAATAGGTCTTTTACGATCAGTTCGTATTTTTAACAGAATAAATTTCTGAACATGACATCAGAATAGGGTCTGAACTTTGTCTTTTCCAATTTACTATCATCTAAATGATTTATTATGTGGATCATATATATAACACTTGATATGAATTAGGTCAACTATTACGCTACAAAAATATATGCATCATTCCAACACAAAAATGTTAATCAAATATCTGATCGGTGACTATTCACCGTTGCTGAATCGATGTACTAACATCGACAATGAGCACAAGATAAATTCAATGTAGATCTGGGCCTGATTTTTACAATTGGGCTTTTAGGCCCAAGTCTGTTTTTTATTCTGTACCACAAAAATGGACATGTATGGTTGCTGTCACGTTTAGAACTAAAAATATTTTCAAACAGATCATCAAAGTCACTTGTCTTCCCCTGAGTAGCCGCCACAGCTCCTCATTAAACTCATTGCTGATTGCACTGCTAATTCACATGATCTAAATTGATTGTGGCCACTTATTTTTTTAGATCCCTGTAATTTTCACATGTTCATATCTTTCGTACATATAAATTCGAGATCTTTGTTCATCGAAAGTCTTTAGCTAGAACACAAAGTGAAGTAGATCACTTGCGTAAGGATATGAGATCATGTATTATCGACTTAGACTCGTGGCCATAACAGGTGAGTGCGGTCGATAATCGCATCAGTTTTTCTGTTACAACAAAGAACGCCACGGTTCTTTCTTATGTCGAAAACTGAATGTATCTAAGACAGGGTTTGGTATACTACCCTAGGGCAATTTTGTAGCGGATTTGTTCTAGATATTTATAAATTCTGTTGTTTTTCTATTGTTCTAGATGATTCAAATCGTACATTGCTTTGTTTGTGCGTAGCATGTTGAATTAAGTAAAATTCCTGGTCACAGTGCCGTAAGGGAAATATATGTTGATGCTAGCGTGTATAGATGCTACTCCATATGATCACTAATGTTGTCATGAATATACGATTTATAGATAATTTGACGATGGATGATATCATGGTCCATTAGTCGAGAAATGGTTATCTCAATGAAAAAACAATATTTTTACTAACCATATGCTCAGATGTTAAACATCATTTATAAAGATATCAGGAAACAGGATCTAGATTAGTCGCCTCTACTTGAGATGCATAATGTATAGCAACAAACCCAACCCGTTAGCAGTACTGAAGCACATAGATGTTGACTTTTTGCCACCATCTCCAATACACATAAAAGTTCAATCTGACCAATGAATCAAAATGTGGACCTGTCTTCATCAATTACAAATTTTCTATATCTATCACAATTAGATCTATAGAATCCCCAGGAAAGAACAGAGTAGGTGATCATCCGTTATCATAATGGGTTAGTTGAATCCTATTTATCAACCTATCTTAATTTTATTTGTTTGTACAAGTCTTTGATGACACCCAAATCTCATACCCTTTGTATTTTTGCTTCTGTTTGTTCTCTAATCTTGATAGGATTGACCTTTTTTTCATACCTTTTCTACTAAATATGTCAAGCTCACAAGAACCACCAACACCAACGACAATATGGAAAGCACACCTTTCTTCCATGAGTTCAAGAAACAAGCATCTTTCTTCATCAAGGAGAAGATCAAGACAGCTAGGCTTGCCCTCACAGATGTCACTCCTGCTCAATTGTAAGAACCCTTAACTTCTGAATCCATTCACGACGGGATTGCTCCGTTGGTCAGACCCTTATGTTAAGACTGGTTTAGGTTACCTTATATGTCTTATTCTTACGATGTGTTTCGGTATGTTTTGATTGGTCAAGGTTGACAGAAGAGGCGACGAATGCGAATCCATGGGCACCGGATGCACGGAGCCTAGGATTGATATCGCGAGCTACTTTTGAAGTCGATGAGTATTGGAGGATCGTCGATATTCTGCATCAGAAGTACATATCTTATAGCTGATCATATTTCTTTTATGACTCGTAGTAGTTGGAAATGTGTAGTCAGCCATGGATTTTGTGGCAGATTGTCGAGGTTTGATAGAAAGAACTGGAGACCAACATACAAGGCCCTGATAGTTCTTGAACATCTGATGACTCACGGGCCGGAAAGCGTTGTTCATGAGTTTCAATGCGATCGGCCTGTCATCAAGGAGATGCAGAAGTTCCAGCATGTTGACGAAAAAGGGTAATTTGACTAAATTCCATTCTGGTGATTAGAATTCAAATTCTAATAGATGCAACAATCTTTCCCCTCAGCTTCGCTTGTTTGTTATATATACCTTGAGTATGAACTTGTTGCGTTAGTCTGTGTCCCATGGACCAATGGGTTTATAGAATTATGCACCGGCACTCTACATATTGTAATGCTTCATCGAGCTAGATCCGATCGAGCCTCATCGTTCAATTATGATTTGCAAAGGTCGATATCTGAAAGAAAAAAAAAAAAAAAACCGTTGCAGGTTTAATTGGGGACTTGCAGTAAGAAAGAAGGCGGAGATAGTAGGGAAGCTGCTCGAAAATGGTCCTCTACTCAAAGAAGAGAGGAAACGACTTAGAAGTATCACAAGAGGGATTAAAGGCTTTGGTAGCTTTTCAGAAAGGACTACGTCGGCACAAGAACTCCCGCGAGATCATTTTGGGCGAAGTCATTCACAGTTCAATGAGCATGCAGATGAAGAAGATAGCAATGAAGAGTTAGCACCAGCAGGTGGGGAAAGGCCAAAGGACTCTAAACCCTTCCTCACGACACCAAAGGATGTTATCGCGACAGAAGATTTGAATTTGTGGGACGAAGCTGAGGAGGGGGATTCTCTTCTGAGCAAGAATAGGGACGAGACCAACAAGAGACTAGTGGTGGAAGAGGATCATCCGTTCTATAAAAGCGAGAAACGAAGTAGCCAATCCCTGCTTGCTGCTGGAGACGACGATTAGGATCCTGAGTGCAGCTGCATTGCGAAAATATCATCCAAAACATGTCTAGCTTGACTACCCGCAAGCCCTTGTTTTTCTAGAAAAGTTCGTTGTGTAAAACAGGACTTGTTGTAAGGTTTGGCATATGGCAATTCTATGTTTGAGTGAACTTTGGTTGATCAACTTTCTGAAAGGAACCAACGAAATCGATGCTGATGTTTGGTTCATCGCACCCTCATGAATTTCAACTGGAGTGGAAACTCCTGAAAAAGAATTAACATTGTACAACTAACCTGAAGTAAAAGACACGAGAAACATAGTACGGGCTTTTCGGATATCTGAACCTGTTCCATATCCCCATATTGAGTATCGACTGCAGCCATTGCCTCTGTCCCCATATTGAGTATCGACTGCTGCCATTGCCTCTGACCGATCTCTGTTGTGCTCGGTACTAAGCTGAACTGAAGAACCATACCAGAACTTCACAAAGTCTCACCACCAGAGGATTTGATTCAGATCCCGAATTCCGTCAGTTGGTGGACTACTGTCCCTCTGTGCCTACCTTCTATTTGATGGACCTATTAACACGGATCATATTATTCTAGACGCAGAGTATAAACA
>JAOVYX010000600.1:0-13475 GCA_035668315.1 Drosera spatulata
CAATTTAGACAATTTAAAGGGAATAAAAACAAACGTTTAGAATAACGAAATGATGTGTGATTTCATACACATCACAGTACCATTGAGACCTCTTCTGCACTCGGTCACTGCTGTAACCTCGTCTGTACCCAGCAATGTTGCATCCTTGTTTGCATTGCTGTGTTGGCCCTTGTCAATAAGATTGATCCTATATCCTGAAGCATTTATAAGTCTTTTCCTATACATGTATATCTTAGCTGTCTTACTGAAATCTTCCTATAATAGTCTGCATCTGCTGACCCACAATGCTCTCCATCTTTGACCGTTTGCTCTTCCTCATCAAACCTAGACTGCTGATTAGTAATCTGATTTCTAGCCTATGCACACTAACTACATTATGGTTATACTCTTAAGTTTTGTTTATCAATTTCTATACAAATGGAGGGATTGCACATTCCTATCAATCTCCCCCTAAATTGATGCTAATAAAACTTCTAAGTAATAAAAGAGCAAGATAACTACTTACATTGTCAGAAGAAAAAAAAATTTAGAACCTAAAGTTACTGCTCAGCAGAGGATTTACCAATGTTGTTCTCCTCGTTTGCTGCGCATTGAAGGGTAGGCTTTATGTTGTCCTCCATGCCTTCTCTTCTCCCCTTGAGGCCTTAAGGGTGCTTGTGAAGGCTTCCTATACTTTATGACCTTTCTCCTTCTGCTGTAACTTGAGGCCTTCTTTTGAGCTCTAATGCAGATTTTTGCTTTGCTATTGTTGTTGATTCTGTCTCCTTCTCTTTTGCTTCTGCTTTCCCCCTCTTATTGTTAGCATCTCCTTGAAGAATTGTTGTGTGGGCTTCAACTACAGTTTTGAGAGCTCTTACTCTAAGGAGGTGACTTGTTGAGCAGCTGTGGCCTTTGCAGTCTCAACTTGCAGCTTAGTTTCCAATAGACTTACTCTTTTGTCATTGTTGAGAATATGTTCCTGAAACTACCTTTGCGTGGACTGAAGTGAGGTCAGCAGTCTACGCAGATCTGCTGAATGTTGTCCTCTGAGTTTGTTGAAATTTGAGGAGCTGAGCCTGCATTGCTCTTTTGAATCTGTTTTAAAAGGCCTTCAGCCATGTCAGAAAGGATATCATGAAACTCTTCAAAGCATTTGTTTCTGCTTTATTTTTCTGAGGCCAGCTCATCTACAACTGGTTCCAGTTTGTCAAGAAGGTCTCTAAAGGCGTCTTTAGTTCATTGATGCATGTTGTAGACTTCTTGATCCAGTTGTCGCAGCCAGTATTCCACTGTTGTCTCTTGAGAGGATGGAGAAGGCTGGTGTGGCTGAGTGATCCCAGCAATGGCTGTGTCTCTGACAGTAGGGGATGGTCCTTCTGTACTGTTATCAACTTGATCTCTTCTAATGGTTGTTTCAGACTTCTCGATGCAGTCTGAAGTGTCATGGGTATATTGGAAGTTGCACGATACAACAGACCTTGTAGGAATCCCACTGATAGAGGACCTGCCCTAGTCTGTATTAATCTGAAGGAGGATGTAGCAGTGAACCGTAGATTTCAAGGTGATACACCTTGAGTATGCATATGCTGCTGACTTATAGGAGTATCACTCATCAAATGTTCTATGATTTCCCTATAGAGGAGATGTCTTCTGCAGCCTGTCCTTTCTTGACTATAGAGGTCATTTCAAGCCTCTCATCTTCAATTTTGACCACTTCCTCCGTTTGTGTTGGAGTCAGGTCAAGGGTTGTGATTTCTATGAATGCTCTTGATGAGTGTGTTCCTCCATTTCTTCAGACTGCTTTGCAAATGGTTGAATTTCTCTTGTTGCAGTAGTTTGCTCAACCTCTGCTGCTCTTTCTTCTGAAGTAGGCTCTGTTGCTGCTGACCCTTCTATTGCTAGTTCGTCTGTTGTTGATGCCTTTGCTAATGATCCTTCAGCTGCTGACTCCTCTACTATTCTTGGTTCTTCTTCTGTTGGCTCTGCTGCTTTTGGCTCTTCTACTGCTGGCTCTACTGTAGACAGTTCTTCAATGCCTTCTCTGGCAACTTCATCAATCATTTCATCATTATCATGACTTTCTTCTTCTTGATGGTTGTCATCGTCATGATCATCACCATCTCCAGGATATGGTGGTCTGCCAATGGTTGGTCTTGATAGATAGTAATAGATCTCTAGGGTAGCTACTCTGACATGCTTGTCTACCAATCTTTTCCATTCTACTTACACCTCTGGTGTGTGGACAAACTCCACAGCTTGTAGTTGAGCCTGCTTGTGCCTCTTTGTCTTTAGAGTTGAGTCCTTGATCTCTAGAGCTCCAATGAAGAAGATGTACGGTTCTGTGGGCCTCTTCTTTTTGGTAGCTTCCTTCCTTTGAATAAGTATGAGCTGTTCTATCTCTGCTTCAGTCATATTATCCACAATGCCAATTTCTGTCCTAGTTCCATCAGGATTGATTCTGTATCTGATGGTAGGTCTTGATGGGATCAGTTTTGGCCTCTAAGTTGCAGCCTTCGGCTTCCTCTTTAATTGAAGCTTATGTTCCTTGATGAACTCCTGTATCATGGCCTCCTTTTCAAGTTTGTCTAGTAGTTCATCCGTTCTTGATGTCTGTAGAGCTTCTTGTATTTCCTTCTTGTCTATAATTCATCTTATGGTTGTTGTTGTATCCCAGACTTCTGATAATGTAGAGGAGTATTTTGCTTCAATTCCTACCAACTCCATTCCAGTAGTAGAGAGGGGAATGAGTGCAATTGTGGATGATTCCACCACAGGTGTAGCAGGTCTGATTGCTAGAGCAGATGCAGTAGAGGTGCTGAGAGGTTGACCAGTCTGCATCCTTCTCATGTTGGCCTCGATATCTTCAATTTCCTTTCTTGTGTATCCTTGGTCACTCAGCTCCTGTCTGAGCTATGCCATAGGCCCTTCCCTAATTTCTTGATAGCCCTGCTGCGCTTCGAGGATGAGTTGTTGGAGATTCTCATCAGCCCATGCCTTGAGGTACTCTAATGTGATGTTTGCATCATGAAGTACAGCTATGTCTGGCTCCTTTGGAGGTATGGCCTTTGATGATGCCCCGCATTTAGTGGTTGCAAGAGGAATCATTTATGACTCCATTGTTGAATCCTTTGCAATGGCTTCAGTCTGCTCATCTGCAGGAATGGACTGTGTTACTTCTTTACAGTAGGTGTCCTTGACAGGGTTTCCTCTGCTTCTTCAGAGGTTTGCAGAATCAGCTTCCTTCTTGTAATCTTTGTTTTTTTTTTTCTCTTTTGCAGTCTGTCTTCTGTAGACTTCTTGGTAATTTTCTCCTATACCTTCACCACGGGTTTCTTGATAGGTTGATCTGAAGCCATTGATGTGGTCTGCACCTCCCTTGCTTTCTTTGAGAAGCTAATTGGTTGCATTCCAATCTTCTTTACATCAATTTGTTTTGCCATTGTCTATGGCCTTCCTCTCTTATCTGAGAGTTTGAGTTTCTCTTTGATGATAATACTGATGACTCTACCAAAAAGAGATTGTCTGGCCTCCACTGATTTGGTTACTTGATACATCAGAAGCTTTGCCCAGTTGATTTTGTGCTTTGATAAGATTGCACACAGGATCTTCTGTTGATCATTGGAAATTTGATCCCTTAAGAATTCCCTAGACATGATGACCTTCTTGATCACGTCTGCTAGCAGCTTATGTGGTTTGGACAGATACTTCTTCATTGTTCTGATCCCTTCCTTTTGATGATCTTCGCTCAGCATTGCATGTCTTCCATCACTCACCATTGAGGGTGGGATGTCTTGAGGTCCTTCGTTTGAAACTTTGAACAATTGTTTAAAATCCTTGGGATAACAATAATCCCAATCTTCTTGCTGGAAGTGTATGTGATGGATTCGAAGTTATCTGCCACCTTCTCCTTTTCTATGAAATCTAGCACTTCTTCATCGTATATCCTACAGGTCTTCTCGCATTAGTATTTCAACCCAGAATCTTGTATCAGTTCTGCAATCTCCTTAACTTCATCAAATTTTCTTTTTAGGGTTTCAAAGTCAAGGACAATTCCAGTCTGCAGCTCTATCTTCTTAGATAGGCTTCTTATATCTTGAGCTTTACCGCTCTTGAATGGTGTATTAGAACGAGTGTTGGCCATTTTCGAAAGTATTTGGAATTGAATTTGATCGTTAGTGAAAGTTAGAAATTGAAAATTTTGAACTAGGGTTTGCAGTAGAGGGTAAGACAATTTAGGAATTCTTAGAGAGAGAGAGAGAGAGAGTAAAAGTATTTTGAGTTCAAGAATTTTGCATATTTATACCTTATTGAAACTTACCGTTGTTATTTCGAAAAGTGACTGTTACACAATTCCAGTCATTTATTTGACTGTTGCAAAAGTTTAGGCAGATAATTTTGAAAACGTTGCTTTTCAAAAATAGAATTGCAATAGAGTGAAAATTAATGCTAGTTTGCATCTTACATGTGTAGTAGAGCAGTAGAACATTTTTAGCCATTTACTGATTTAAATTAATCATAACCAATTCACCTCGAAATTGGATAAATTTACTCTCATCGAGAGGTTTTGTAAAAATATCTGCAATTTATTTTTCTGTTGGTAAATATTCCAATTTGATATGACCTTTTTGCACATCTATGTGCTTGGTCCTTGCATGAAAAACTGGATTTTCTTAAATTGTCATTGCAGTGTTGTCACAAAATATTGATGTTTTTGAAAACAAAATATCACAATCTGCAAGTTGTGACCTCATGCATAACACCCGTGCAGCACAGCTTCCTGCAGCTATGTACTCTGCTTCTGCTGTAGAGGTTGAGACAGTGGTTTGCTTCTTGATAAACCATGATATCAATCTTGCACCGAGAAATTGGTATGTTCCACTTGTGCTTTTTCTCTCAACCCTGTAGTATGCAAAGTCTGCATATGAATACCCTGTTTGTATAAAATCTGATTCCCTAGGATAATAGGCACCCAGATTTTGAGTTCCCTTGAGATACCTTAGGATCCTCTTTACTGCAATGTAATGGGATTCTTTGGGATCAGATTGATATCTCCCACATACGCAAAGTGAGTATAGGATGTCTAGTCTGCTTGTAGTTAGGTACAAAAGTGATCATATTATGCCCCTACACATTGTTCGATTTATTCCTTTTTCGCTCTCATCCTTGTCTATTTTCGCAGCTGAGTTCATAGGAGTTTTTGTTGAACCTTGTGATGTTTTAATGATGACAAATAGTAGAGCACTAATGATTTATAAGTTTGATATTGTCCAGGTGCAATGCACAAACTTGGGGGAATCTGATGGATACAAGATAGCATATAAAGGAAGTAATCAAACTTCAAGCCAAAGATGACAACTCAAGTACAATACACCATGACTACAAGATGGAGCTGCAGATCTGTCAAGTAGTGTAAAAGTGTGTTGTAGACAGGTTAGTACTCTTGTCTATTAGTTATAGTACTGAGCACACAAGATTTGAATTACCTTGAACATGTTTTCAAAAAGAACCTAACCTTAACTAAGAACTCGTTCTTGTCACAGTGACAGTCCTGTAACAAAATCCTGATTTTTTCGGTAGTGGTTTAAAAGAGATTCTCCGTGTTTTAAATTGGAAATTCATCTCAGTAAAATAACTTTTAATCTACAGAATGTTTTTGAAACGAGGTAGGGCCATAAGGTTTTACAAAAAAGGTTGATCTTTGAACAAACTCCTATTTTTGTGGGATAATGGCTAGGCTGTTTTTTGAGCAGAGCCGTTTTTGGTTTAGCCACATTCTCTATGACTCCACCTCTCCATGAAATATTGTTTTCACTATTTAGGAAGATGGAAAACATTCTGACGATTATCGATGCACAAAGTACAAAAATTACAAAGGATTTTTCAAGGTATTCTTGTGAAATTCAAATTAGGTGAATCAAGAGGTTCGATGCTTTAAATGATAAAGGTATACTCGAATCTAATGTGCTTATAGCTATGCTGATCGACAGGGTATCATTCAGTATCATTGTTTGAGTCTGTACTGTTTTTGGTTTACAATAATCACTTGTGAAGTGGATCGTTGCGTAGAGAAACCTTGGCCTAGGTTGATATAGGCGATTACAGCACAGGAGGTGTTTGTATTGTAGTTCTCCTTGTGTTAGGGTAGACTAGGTGAGTGGGCTTGTAATAGGGTTTACAAGTTTGGAGTCTTGGAGTAGAGTCTGTAATCCAGAGGTGATAGATTATACTTAGGGATGTTATGGTACATTGCTATGCCTCTATATTGGATGTAAATCCCTGACTTAGTTAGGGACGAACTAGTATAAACTCTTTGTTTTTATGTTTCTGTACTGATCATCATTTTCTTAAACAAGAACTAAACTGAATCATGAACTGAATCATTTATGAGAACCGAGTCATTCGAATTACAATTAACTATTTAAATAAAATTCGAAAATTGGAAATACTCAATTCACCCCCACCCCCCCTCTGGAGTCTTTTTATGGCTGGGAATTAACAATTGGTATCAGAGCCTAACCTTATTAAACACTAACCACGTGAGAAGGAGATCAGTCTATGTCTTCATAGGATTTAAGAGAGGGTCTTTCATCTTAAAGGTCGCCCCTCTTCGATGGAAGCTACTTTTCCTATTGGAAAGAACGTATGGAAACTTACATTCAAGTAGAGGATTTCCAACTATGGCAGATCATCAAATCTGGACCACTCAAAGTTGAGTACAAGGATGATAAAGGTGAAACTGTCCCAAAGCCTGAAGACAAATGGGATGAACATGATCTTAGCAAGTAGGAGAAGAATGCGAAAGCAAAGAAATTGCTGATATGGGGACTGTCCACAAAAGAGTATAATTGTGTATCAGCTTGCAAGTCAGCCAAAGAAATGTGGGACAAATTACAACATACGTACGAACAAACCAGGTAAAACGTTCCAAAATTGATCTCTTGAATCAAAAGTATGAGCTACTTATCATGGAAAAGGAAGAATCTATCTCAGAAATGTATGTAAGATTCACTGACATTGTTAATGAGCTAGATTCTCTAGGACAACCTGTTTTTGCTAGAAAATCAAGTTCGGAAGATTTTGAGAAGCCTTCCTAGATTATGGGAGCCAAAGGTCAGTGCTATTCAAGAGGCCAAGAATCTAGAAGAAATTATTATTGGTGACCTGATTGGCTCACTGCTGACCCACGAGAACTTTATATAGCGCCATGATGCCATTGAAGCTGCAGAAAAAGGAAAACGACTGGCTCTCATAGTTGAACCGGTTCATGATAACGAGCCAGAATCTTCACAGGCAGATGAGGATAATCTTGTTTTTCTCGCCAAGAAGTATCTTAAACTTGCTAAGAATTTCAAAGGGAAAAAGGAAAAATTCTCTAAACCAAAATATAAAGGTTTTACTTCAAAGCCAAGTAATAATCAATGTTTTAAATGTGGTAAAGCAGGCCACTTTCAAAAGGATTGTCCTTTGTGGAAGACAGACGCACCAAATGCAAGTATGGCAAGATTTTCAGAAGTTGACATTAAAAAGGCCATGATGGTAGCATGTAAAACCTAGGATGAGTTCAACTCTGAAAGTGAAGAAGAACAAGGAGAAGAGGCAGTGAAGAAAGCAACACCAAAGATTGTTTGATGGCGATAAGATATAAAAAAGAAGATCTGAATGATGAGGTAGATATTAATTTTGAATCACTGAAATGAAACATGCATATTTTTCCTAGCAACAGTGTGATTGAAATTTTTACTGCCTTGATTGAGACTCATGAAAAATTGCTCTCTAAAAGAAATGCTCTTGAGGAAAATCTAGCCGATCTTACAACTGAGGAGGAAAAACTAAAGCAGAAAAATGATGAACTTAGTGCATGAAATGAATTATTTAAATTTGATGTTAAACAGGCTAAGAGCAAAAGTACTGAGTTACGGTCCATCATTAAGGACCAATCCATGCAATACAACAAACTTGAAATGAAGTACAAATTTGTGAAGGAATCGAGCACTGAAAAAATCGAATCTCCACCCAAAATTCTCTTTGGACAAAGTAGTGATTTGAACTTAAACATGCCAACAGTAAACAAAGACAGTGAGACCCTTATTAGCTTTCCAGGAGGTAAACTTGACTTATCCAAATTCTTAGACAAGGCAAACAAGCGAGTTCTAGGTATGCCATCTAGAGGCGTCATTAGAAGAAAACCGTGGGAAAGAAAGAAGTATTTTGACTTGCCTAGTAACAGAATTTGTATGCTTCGAGGTAACAAAAGACATTTTATGAATGAATGTGCTAAGTCGAAAAGGATTCTTGAAACTAACATTTGGATGTTAAGAAAGTAGGTTATATTGTTCTATCAACTCCAATCCTCTGGAATGCTAGAAAGAAGGGACCCAGCGAAAGATGGGTTCCTAAATCAAGAACCTAATCATGTATGCAGGCTCACGTGAGAGGGAGTAGCACCTGGTATTTGGACAGCGGGTGCTCACGTCATATGACAGGAGATAAGTCTTTGTTCCTCTCCCTATAAGCCTCAAATGGAGGAAGTGTTATCTTCGGTAGTAATGACAAAGGTTTGATTGACGGATTTGGTATGCTTGAGTTAGCACTTCAATACTCCATATACAATGTCCTTTAGATCAAAGGTTTAAAGCATAACTTGTTTAGTATATCATAGCTTTGTGATAATGGAAACACTGTTGAATTTAACAAAACTCATTGTGCTGTCAAAAAGGTGAATACAGGAAATGTACACCTGCAAGAGAACCGGGTAAAGGATGTGTACAAGATCTCTCTGAAGGAAATTTCCAAGTAGAAACTCAGTTGCTTAAGTGTACAAGATGACACACCTCTCCTCTAGCATAAACGTTTAGGACATACAAGTTACCATTTGCTCAATAAACTCAACACTTTAAATCTGATAGAAGGCTTACCTTCCATGAGGTATGAAATGAAGGGTTGTGTGACCCTTGTGCAAAAGATAAACATGTTAAGTCCTCATTCAAAGAAAAAGGAGTGGTAAGTACATCTAAACCCTTACAACTTATTCACATGGATTTGTGTGGTCCAATGAGAGTAAGAAGTAGAGGGGGGAAGTAGGTTTGCTTTTGTTATTGTTTATGACTATTCCAGATTTAGTTGGGTGATGCTTTTGACTAATAAGAGTGATATTTTTGAAGAATTTGAAAGCTTCATTCGAAGAGTTGAAAACCAAGTGGAGCATAAACTGGTTTCTATGAGAACAGACCATGGAACTAAGTTTGATAATGCCACCTTTATTGATTATTGCAGGAAAAATGGAGTGGATCATAATTTCTCAGCCCCACACACACACCACAACAAAATGGTGTGGTAGAACGCAAGAACCAGTCCTTAGATGAAATGGCAAGGACTATGTTGCTGGACAGTAATCTACCAAGGAATTTCTGGGCAGAAGGTAACAACACAGCAACATATATCCTTAACA
Source organism: Drosera spatulata (assembly GCA_035668315.1). Classification (NCBI taxonomy): domain Eukaryota; kingdom Viridiplantae; phylum Streptophyta; class Magnoliopsida; order Caryophyllales; family Droseraceae; genus Drosera; species Drosera spatulata. The sequence continues at coordinate 9,428 of JAOVYX010000600.1, forward strand.
GAACCTTGATTAGACCAATTCTTAAAAAGAGCCCCTATGAGCTTTTATTTGGAAGAAAACTTAACATAGCACACTTAAGGAAATTTGTTTGTAGTTGTTATATGATAAGCAATAGTAAAGATAATCTTGGAAAGTGTTATGCTAAAAGTGATGAGGCTGTGTTTGTAGGATACTCTACTCACAGTAAAGCCTATAAGGTTTACAAAAAGAGAACCATGTGTGTAGAAGAAAGTATCGATGTGCTTTTTGATTAGATTGATTCAATTTCGAAATCATTGCGGGATGATGACGACGATCTTGCTGTGAATACCAAGAAGGATCCCAGAACAGTGGAAGTGGAGAAAGTCATTGGGGACTGGTCATTGGCAAGACTGTTTGAAGAAGACCAGCCCTCACAAGAACCTGACCATGATGAGGATCTGGTTCTTCATAACTGGAAGTACAAAAGTTCACATCCACTGAATCAAGTGATTGGTGGACTAAACCAAGGAGTCCAGATAAGATCCAAGGCATCATCATCAAATCAACACATCAATGTTTGCACATTCTCTGCATTTTTATCTCTCACTGAACCTCATGATGTTTCTGATGCATTACAAGATAATGATTGGATTTGTGCCATGCAAGAGGAACGTAATCAATTTGAGAGAAACAAAGGGTGGCGTTTGGTACCTAGACCTAAAGACCATCCCTTTATTGGTACTAAATGGGTATTTAGAAACGAACTTGATGATTTTGATGTGGTGGTAAGAAACAAGGCTAGGCTACTTGCAAAAGGGTACAATCAAGAAGAACGCATTGATTATGAAGAAACATTTGCCCCTGTAGCAAGACTAGAGGCCATTAGACTACTGGCTGCTTTTGCTGTATACATTAACTTTAAACTTTACCAAATGGATATAAAAAACGCATTTCTGAATGGTAACTTAAAAGAGGAAGTGTATGTAGAACAACCACTTGGTTTTGAAGATCCATCCAATCCTGATTATGTGTACAAGTTAGCTAAAGCTCTTCATGGTTTAAAGTAGGCTCCTAGGGCCTAATATGAAAAAATTGTCTGAATTTCTGGTTTCCAATGGTTTCAGGAAAGGAGAAGTGGACAAGACACTGTTTATCAAAACCAAAAACAAGAACCGGGACTTGTTAGTGGTCCAGATCTACATAGATGATATAATTTTAGGTGCCACTAATGAATCTCTGTGTGATGAGGTCTCTAGGTTGATGATAGGACAGTTCGAAATGAGCATGATGGGTGAGCTAAACTTGTTTCTTGGATTACAGACCAAGCAATCCCAGCATGGAATCTAATTCATCAACACAAGTACCTAATGGAACTTCTAAAGAAATATAAGATGGTGGATGCCAAGGCATGCGATACTCCTATTCCAACTACTTGTAAAATGGATGGGCATTCCAGAGGTAAGAGTGTAGATCAGAGAGAAGACAGAGTGAAAGTCGCAGAAATAACCTAGAGGTGGGGCAGGTGAATAGGATATCTCAAAAATTTTATCAGGCAGCACAGCAAAGCTATAGGTTAGACTATACTACCTGAGTCTGCTGCAGTTAGTGAAAGTTCTGTAGTTGAGACTTTAGCTTAGAAAATCTTGTCTCTTTGGACCTTTTGAGATCTAGGTAACAATTTAGAAAAGATGAATAGTGCAGAGATATAAATGACGCAGGATTTATACTGGTTTAGACACCTACTACCAACAAGTAATAGGGGCTTAGTCCAGTCTTCCCTTGATGACCAGTGTAGCCAAGCCAAGAGGAGGTTCACTATCTTCTTGTTTGTGGCTTACAAGAAAACCCCTTTACAACAATGCTCTTCTTGCTAAAGGATAAAGAACCTAAATCTTGCACTGCTCTGCTGCAGTTGCTGTTCTTCACTTGCAGACCAGTGAACCTTCTTCAGAAATCCTGCATCTTCAATTCCGATTATGCACAGCGAGTCTCTAAGCCTTTTCTTTCTTTGAAAGCTCTCAAATGATGTTCAAATTTTTTCTCAGACTTGACCAACCTTTCTCTGGTGCACTGTGTCTTCCCTTTTGTAGGCTCAGAGAACCAGAATCTATGACTGTACGATCTGATAGTGACAGCTTTGCCCTCTACTACAATAGACTGACCTAGCTTCACCTTTTCTGATCCTGTACACATCACCACTGCCTCAACTTCTCGTTTTTGACCCCTTTCTTGTTCCTTTCCCTTCCAGCATAACTTATATTGCACCCATACTTATGCACGAGGTTTTCTGCACTCCTCTGCTGCACAACCTCTACTGGAGTCTCTGCTGCAATCCTCGGCTGCATGAGCTCTATCCAGCCTTTCTGTAACTTTAGTTGCACCAAGCACGGTAGCCAGTCTGTTGCAACTTAGCTCCCACTCAACAGCTTCAAGACCTCATCTGCTCAACCTGCTAGTGTAACCTTGTTTGCGCCCAGCACTGCACTCAGTCTTCTGTAATTCAAATTGCATACTTGCACTTTGGTATGGCTCATTTCAGTTTGCTGCTGGAACTAACCTTGAACATTCGAATTGTCCTAGGTCATGAGAACTCTGAGACACTTTTGCTGTCGTATGCATCCGATCTTTGGCATGTAATTTTATAGCCCCCTGTAGTCTGCATAGCCCTCGTCTGCATGCCTCTACTGCACGACCTCTAGCCCTAGTCTGCAACTACCTAGCTAACTATTACAGCCTAAGTATCTATTATATACATAATTTCTTCTTATGTTTTGTTCATCAATTTCTATACAAACGGAGGGATTGCACATTCCTATCAATCTCCCCTTAAATTGATACAAACAAAACTCCTAAGGAATTCTAACAGCAAGATCACTTTTCAATAATTCTTTTTTTTAAAAAAATGTTACAAACATTAAAGAACTCGTATTTTCCTAAGGATTAATCCCTCCGTCCTCTCTTGGAAGGATCATCCTGTTGCAGAACCTTTGGTCGTTTGTGCTTTGGTTTTCTTCTCCTCCTTGCTCTAAGGAACTCCTGTGCTATAGGCATAGACCGTTCTGCTGTAGTTCTGCAGCTTGGTCCCTCTGCTGTAGTTCTCATTTGTGCTCCTGCAGATGCTCCTTCTATTGCATGCCTTGTTGGTTATATCTCCCCCTGAGACCTAGATTCACCCCTTCTTTCTGTAGTCTACTGTGCTGTGGATTGCTCTGTAGTTCTCTCCCCCTTTTTGTTTGCATTTAGATCGTGGGAGAGTTCCTTGACAACATTCTTTAAGGCCTTCAACTCAATGGCCATGCTGTTCTGTGCAGCACTGGATCTTTTGATGGTTGCATCCACTTTGAACTCCAGGATGCTAAGTCGCTTGTCGTTGTTGAGGATGTGTGTCTGCAGTTGGCTCTGCATCTCCTGAATGCTTGTCTACAACTTTCTGAATCTGATGGCCTGTGAGTTGTGCAATCGGTTATAGTTTGAAGTTGTCTTGATGTAATGTTGCAGACTAATATCGATGGCCTTTTGAGCTTGTGTGGTCAATGACCTTGAGAGGCCTTGCAGCAATTCATAGAAAGCATCAAAGTTTTCCTCCATCCTACTCTTCTCTGCTGCAAAGTCGTCTGCAAGAGGATAGAGTACTTCGACGAAGTCATGCTGAACGTCCTTGGTCCTTTGTTTGACTTCATAGAGATTCTGATCGAGTTGATGCAGCCTCTCATCAACGCTGGATGGGGAGCCTTCTGGTGTTCTTCGAGTCTGCTTCCTCCTGTATGCAAACCCGGTTCTTGTTAACACCAGAGTCTCCATGAGCTGTGGCAGCTTGGCTTCTTCCATTCCCAGTCTAAGACTCCTGAAGGCTATTTGAGAAGTCATGGGGACATTGGAGGTTGCTCTATACAACAGGCCTTGAGGGAAACTAAATGAGGAGGGGCCTTGTAATAACTTGAATTTTTTTTCGTATTAAATGATTAAAATAATAATAATAATAAAAGATATGTAGTCACTTCTAAGTGTTAAAAAATTTATTCTCAAAATCATAATTTAACTGAATATATAAACTCGTTATAAAATTCTGGGAATTTTGGTATATTCA
>JAOVYX010000601.1:0-13475 GCA_035668315.1 Drosera spatulata
CACCGGTTTTGAAGAAACGTTGACGTTTTATTAACAACCGTCAACGTTTTTGGAAAAACGTCATCGGTTTTGCCAGATTTCAGAAACCAACCTTTCTGCCCGGATTTTCCATGGGTAAAAAGCCAAAAACGGTGACGGTTTTCCCAAAACCGTTGACGGTTTTGTCGAACGGCTATTTTTTTAAAAAGGGCTTCTGTTGATCGGGCCGGACGGATAAAAGCCCTGCCCGTCCGACCAACCGGACACCGGGACCATGGGCCGGGCCGGAAAGGCATCCGCCGGGGAGAAAGCCCATTGGACCCGTCCGACCAAGGCCTTTGGGCCGGGCCGGCCCGTCCGAGCTACAGTAGCGGGCCTTCAGGCCCGGACCGAAATCCGGCCCGGCCCGCCAAATTGACAACACTATGGCTTGGACAATCTACAACGCTTTTATGATCTCTTCCTTTTCTAGAGATTGTGTGGTTGTGGTTGTTGTTGTGGCCCATGCTTCTGATGTAGTGGAGGGCTGGTCAGCTTCAACCACAGCTAATTCCATTCTTGCAGTAGGGACATGAATGATTGCTATTGTGAATGTCTTTGTTGCAGTAGTTCTTATTGTTAATGAGGCTGTAGTAGGTGTACTCAGTGGTTGCTCAGTCTGCATTCTTCTAAGTTTGGCTTCAATGGCCTCAATTTCCTTTCTTATGTAGCCTTGGGCACCTAGCTCTTGCCCGAGTTGTGCTTGTGGTCCTTCACTAACTTCTTGATAGCTATTTTGAGCTTCTAAGTTGAGATTCTGAAGGTTTTCATCAGCACTAGGTTTCAGATACTTCAAAGCTATATTTGCGTCATGAAGTGCTGCAATCTCTTGTTCCTTTGGTGGTAAGGTCTTTGAGAATGATGTCTCAATTGCTGCTATAATTGTTGTTTCTTGAAAGGTGGTCTCAGTCTGCTCTTCTTTTGTTGCTACAATTGGTGCAGCAGGGAGCTCTTTCGAGGTCTGCATGTCAAGATTCCTTCTGGCAACTCTTGTGTACTTTGGTTTGGTTTTTGATGCCTTTCTAATCAGCTTTCCTTTAACCTTTTCAGGCTCCTTCTTGGTAGGCTGGTCTGCAGCCTTTGTTATCGTCTGCACTGCTGTAGGTTTCTTTGAGAAGCCAATTGGCTGCTTCCCAATCTTTCGAACATCAATTTGCTTGGTCACAATCCACGGCCTTCCTCCCTTGTCAGATAGCTTGAGTTTTTCTTTCACAATGATGCTTATGACTCTTCCAAATAGAGGCTGTCTGGCCTCTATTACCTTGGCCAGTTGATACATAAGCAGCTTAGCCCAATTGAGCTTGTGTTTGGTGAGGATTGCGCACATTATTTCTTGTTGGTCAGAAGTGATCTGATCCTTGGAGAATTCCCTGGACATAATCACCTTCTTCACAACATCTACAAGCTGCTTGTGTTCCTTGGATAAATATTTCTTCATGGTTCGGATCCCTTCCTTCTGTCTTTCTTCACTGAGCATTGTGTGCCTCCCATCAGTTACCACAGAGGGTGGGATGTCTCTGGGTCCTTCATTTGAAACTCTAAATAGTTGTTCGAAGTCTTTTGGGGTGATGCTCATCCTTACTTTCTTGTTGGATGTGTATATGATGCCTTGAAAATCCTCAGCAACCTTGGCCTTTTCGATGAAGTCTAGAACTTATTCGTCACAGATCCTGCTTGTCTTTTCACAAAAGTATTTCAGACTTGCGTCTTGAATCAATTCGGATATCTCCTTCACCTCATTTGATTCGTTCTTCAGTGTTTCAAAATCAAGAACTACTCCCGTCTGCAATTCAATCTTTCTTGTTGGGCTTCGTTGTTCTTGAGTTTTGTCGCTCTTGAAAGGAGTGATGTATCGTGTGTTGGCCATACTTTCAGTGAAATTCAAAGGAACTTGAGCTTTACGAAAGTGAAATTCAAGAATTGGCAAACTAAGGTTTGCAGTAGAGTGTTCAAGAGAGAGAGAGAGAGAGAGAAAGTATTCGAGTGCATAGAATGAGAGAGAGTAAAAAATATTATGAGTTGAAAATTTTCTCATTTTTATACTCTTTGAAAAGTTACCGTTGCAATTTAATAATTAGCCGTTACGTAGATTAAGTCACTGATTTTGAATGTTGCGGAATTTTATGCAATCAGTTTTAAATCGTTATTTCTTTCCAAAAATAGAAATACAGTGTGGTAAAAATAATGCTGGTCTGCATTTCACTTGTGCAGTAGAGCAATAGAACATTTTGGTCAGTTTTCTACAGCTTCAGGGCTCTTGTCTGTATCATGTTCATCATCTGTGCATGCATCAAAGACATTAGCATCACACATGGATATTTCAGATTTATCAAAAGATACATGATTTGACTCCTCAACTGTTTGTGTTTTCTTGTTATATACTCTAAAGGTTTTACTAGTTGTAGAGTATCCTAAAAAGGTTCCATCGTCTGTCTTAGGGTCAAATTTTCCTAGATGATATTTGTCATTGTTATGTATATAGCATTTGCATCCAAAAGCATGAAAATATTTGACACTTGGTGTCTTTCCTTTTCATAGTTCATAGGGGGTCTTCTTGTGCAGCTTGTGTATGAGGCACCTATTCTGAACATAGCATGCAGTGTTTACTGCTTCTACCCAGAAACCTTTTGGTAAATTAGCATCAGCAAGCATTGGTCTTGCAGCTTCTATAAGTGTCCTATTTTTTCTTTCTGCTACACCATTTTGTTGAGGTGTTCTAGGTGCTGAAAAGTTGTGTTTAATGCCATGAGCATTACAGTAAACATCTACTCCTGCCTGATCAAATTCAGTGCCATGATCACTTCTAGTTATGATTATTTCAGTTCCTTTCTCGTTTTTAACTTGTCTTAGAAATCTAGTTAGCATACTGTAAGTTTCACTCTTTTTGTGTAAGATCATTATCCATGTATATCTTGAATAATCATCAACTATAACTAGGGCATACTTCTTTCTATTCAAAGTTTCTACTTCTATTGGACCAAAAAGATCCATGTACAATAGTTCTAGTATTCTAACTGATTCTGATTGCTCTAGTCTAATTTCCCTCTTGACATGGTCTGCACAGCTTATCCTTTTCGAACTTGATTTGAGGAAGTCCTCTCACCAGGTTTTCTGAGGAGAATTTAGATATGGTTTTGAAATTCAAGTATGCTAATCTCTTGTGCCATAGCCAGTTTGTATCTTCAACATCTTTTGTATAAAAACATATAATCTGTGCTGACTGAGATGAATTGAAGTCTACTGCATAAATATTTCATTTCCTAGTTCCTACAAGCTTGACTCCTATGGTGACTTTGTCTCTCACTTGACATGAATCATGAGTGAAAGAGACATCAAAATTTTTGTAATTGGCTAATGTTCTGACTGGTTATGTTCTAAACCTTTAACATAAGCTACATCTCTAAAGATTAAGGAACTTATACCAAGGGTTCCATAACCTTTAGTTTTACCTGCCTTGCCTCCTCCAAAGATGACTAGGGGTCTTTCTTCTTTTCTTTAATCTTTAAGAATGCTTTTGTTCCCTGTCATATGCCCAGAACATCAACTGTCCAGGTACCATATTCCATCCAGTTGTTCCTACAGTAAAGCATTGAAAGCTTGTACATGGTACCCTCAAGTATGGGCCCTTATTAGTTTTGGGCATCCACACTTGAATAATTTTCTTGTATGGAGTCCAATATTCGAATGACTTGTGGCCAGGTTTGTCATAGGTATAGCAGTAGACCCTTGGTCTTATTACCCTAGGTGGTCTGCTAGTGTTTTTCCACCTCTTCTGCTTCATTCTACATGTGTAGACGAGTTTCAAATGCGGTTTTCTCCATGCAGTATTGGAAGTATTATTCCATATTGAGTAGCTTGGTGCATAATGGGGTTTGTATAGCCTTTTACTGGTTTCAACCTTAATTCCAGGCCTTCTGCACCTTGTGGTGTTCTGCACTAGTTTGTTTTGGTACTTTACTCAAGGATCTAACCCTTTGGGTTTCAGCAGTAGAGGCCTGATCCTTCTGCTCTCCTTGTTCAGTAGAGGTTTTACCCTTCTGCAAAACTTTTGCAGAGCTCTGCTTTACCTCTTTTTGACTGGTTGTGTCATTATCAATCTCTTTTGACTATGAAAGATCATTCAACCAGTCCTTGTAACCTAATCCTGTGTTATCATGTGAGGATTGACCCATGTTTAGCATCTTTTGCAAGTTAAGGGTCTTTCCATTCCATGCATCTACCTGGGCTTGAAGCTCATCATTTCTCATTGTGAGTGTTTCCACCACTGCATTGAGAAGCTTTACCTTCTCTTGAGATTCCTTCAGCTCATTTTGAGCTACCAGCAAGTCATTTGACATATTGTCAATTTCCTCATATGCTAGTTGATAATTTTCTCTGAGATTTGCAGTCTATTCGAGATTGTTTTTATTTTCCCTTGAAAAGGCAATAAAGTTCTCAGAGGTTTCTTGAAGAGCCTCTTTTAGTTCTTCTAAAGAGGTATCTGAGTTAGCAAGATATAATACCTATTGCTTTTCTTCATTCCTTGCCATGAGAGAGAGCTGAGCATTTGAGATTGTCTCTTCATCATCTGTGTCTGTCTCACTCCAGGTTTTAGCAGCATAGGCCTTGCCTTTTTCTTCCCCTCCAGGGTTTCCTTTGCTATATTCCTTTTTGTTCCTTTGTGCAGACGATTCCTGTGTTGGTCGTCTGCATTGTGCAGCAAAGTGCCATGGCTTTCCATAGTTGTAGCAGACCTCCTTCTCTGCTTCTTTGGCCTTGTTTGAGAAGTTCTTCTTGAGATTTTTCCTTTTGAACAGCTTTCTGAACTTCTTGCCCATCAGTGCAAGTTCTTCTAATATAGCCTGTTCACTTGCAGACGTGGTGTTACTGGTTTCCTCTTCTGCCATGGATCTCAAAATCTTCTCTTGAGCTTTAAAGGCCAGAGTTTTCTTTCTGGCCTCATTAATCTGTCTCTTCTACTCTACTTCCAGGTTATATGTATGCGGCACACCATGCAGTTATGCTAAAGATATCTTGGCAAGATCCCTGGACTCCCTTATTGCTGCGATCTTTGAACCCCAGATCTCACCAAGTGATCTCATGAACTTCAGGTTGACTTCCTTGTTATCAAAAGACTTGCCTCAAGTTTTGAGATTGTTGATGAATACATTGAACCTCTCATGAAAGCTAGTCAAGTTTTCATCAGATCTCATTGAGACCCAATCATACTGCTGTATCAAGACATCTTTCTGATTTCCCTGATTTCATTTGTTCCTTCATTCTTAAGCGGTAGAGCGTCCCATGCTTCCTTTGCAGTGGTTGTATGAACCATTATTACAAACATATCATCATCAAGAGGTTTGAATATTTGATTTCTTGCTCTTCTGTCCACCAGTACCAAATCTTAGTCCTAACAGTTCTAACAATTCAACACAATAAAAAGCAAGTAAAGAACAAAGGATTTATACTGGTTCAAACACTTGTTATCAACTGATAATCGAGAGCTTAGTCCAGTGTTCTCTAGGTGACCAGTTTAGTCAATCCAAGAGGTGAGCTCACTATCTTCTTGTTTTTGGCTTGCCAGACAACCCTTTTCCAAGGTAGCTAACTTGTCAAAGGCGAAGGATCTAGATCCTTTGCACAGATCCTTCACTGGACTCTGCTGCAACTTCTTTTCTTCAGTGCAGACTAGTGAATCCTTCTTCTTCCTCTTCTTCAATTCAGCTCACTTAAACAGTTTTTGAATTCAGATTAGTTTTTCAACTTTGTATGTTCAATCTCTTGTTTAACAACACTGTTGTTTTAGCTCTTTGATCCCTTTCTATAGGCTGAGGGAATGAACCCATGACTTGTGTATTTGACTTGATGGTGACAGCTTGTCACATGTGATCCTTCACTGATGTGGATAGCTCATCCTTTTTTGATCCTCGTACTGTCACTCTGAACCTCAAATCTTCGATGCGATTAATCATAAGACTTCTGCCCCAACTAAAGGAACCATCTTTGCTGCACTCTAGTCTACTGCAACTCAGTCTGCACTTAGTACTGTTGAGACCTCGTCTGTATTCCTATGGTTGAAAAGTGCTATCTACTAAAAAGAGTATAGGTTAAGCTATTTTTTTAATGATTCCCACAGAGTATAGACAGGATAGTAGATCACCTATGTAAGTGTAGGCGGGGTTCGAATCCACTACATGTAAAACACTATGAATCCAAGATAGGTCCAAGGTCAAAATGGACACAACCATGAGTACCTAAAGATGTTAGATAAAATATTGTGTGGATACATTTGTCTTGGTTTACACCAACAGCTGGGCAATTCAAGACATCGCATTTACTGACTAATCAAGTAAACCCGATATATTCCTCTAAGGAAGGTTCAAGCCGCAGGCTATCTTTCTTGATGCAGTATCTTGTTGTCTGGACTCTCTCAAAGTCTGTCTGCATGCATTAATGTCATTCATGTGGGAGATTGTAGAGAATCGATCATTTCGGACCGTATTTTAAGTGTGTTCCTATTGTCGGAACATTATAACTTTGGACTTATTGTAAACTATGTTTGAAGTAAATGAATATAGTATTTTTAATTTTTAAATAATCGATTTTGGATGAATGAAATATTAATGTCTAAAGTTGATGGTGTGTAATATTGTTATGAGGGAGAGTGGGCGCTACCCACATTGGAATCGTTATAAGGATATGTGTCCCTTATAAGGCTTAAGAATGCTAAAGGAGTTGGGTTCCAAGGGGTATCCAATTTTGTATGAGGAATAGGATCTAGATGTGGTACAAGACATACGCATGCGTCAGCCTGGCCCGTCCTGGCCCGGCCGAGCTCGGATCAGATCGGACGCACGCGTGTGTGGAGCGACCCAACTGAGTCCTCATTTTTAATCTGTGGGCAATCTGGTTCGACCCAGACCCAATCCAATATAGCCAAGTTAAAGGGACAGTGGGCAAAGTGAACATTTATGAAACTGTCATGATTTTCCCTCCATAACAATAACCGTCCTCTCCTAAGCTCTATAAATACGAGCGTTTTGGGCAACATTACAACGCACTGAAATCTCATAGAACCACTGTTGCTGCATCCTCTCTTCGCGTCCGCTGTCAATTACCGGATCCAGTGTTCGAGTTTAGTCCGAAAGAGTTCACAACATCAAAGGATACGACGCTGCTTCGAGTTTGATGTTCTTCTATTCGAAAATGTATTTAGTCGTTGTCTCTTGAGAGTCAGATTGTCAATAACCGAAAGCACCAATGCAGGGTAATACTGTTTTAAAGTTGAAGGGTTTCCTTGTTTCGACTAAGCTTACTGTTTACTTATTTATGATTCTGTTTTAGTTTTGAATTAATCTAAACTAACCTACTAACATCATCTTCCTGCTACATGCTTTCCTTTGAGTTGTTGTAGCAGCTTCGTTTGTTAATCTTTTGGTGTGATATGTGGATGAGCCATCAAAATACGGAGTGGTGGTCATGGACGAATCAACAGGTCAGGTCGAAAGGTTTGTGGAAAAATCCAAACTTTTTGTTGGCAACAAGATCAATGTTGGCATATACCTGCTGAACCCATCGGTTATTGATCGAATTGAACTGAGTCCAACCTCAATCGAGAAGGAAATTTTCGACAACTTGCATCCGACAGAAAACTGTATGCTATGGTGCTACCGGGATTTTGGATGGACAATGGGCAGCCAAGGGATTACATCACTGGCCTGCGATTGTACCTGGACTCCTTGAGAAAGAAATCCTCGCCCAAACTGGCCGCCGGATCCCACATTGTCGGGAATGAAAGTGATGGATGAAAGTGGCAAAATTGGCGAAAGGTGTCTAATTGGTCCTGATGTTGCTATCGGCCCAGGGTGCGTGATTGAGTCTGCTGTTAGACTCTCTCGCTGCATTGTCATGCGTGGTGTTCGGATCAAGAAGCATGCTTGCATCTCAAGCGGCATCATCGGATGACACTCCATCGTCGGGCAGTGCGCACGTGTGGAGAACATGACTGTGCTAGGGGAAGATGTCCATGTCTCTGATGAAATCTACAGCAATGGTGGCGTTGTTCTGCCCCACAAGGAGATCAAGTCTAGCATCTTGAAGCTGGAGATAGTCATGTGACAGGTTCAGATTCCAGAATTCAAGCTATTTATCTCGCACAAGTGACTTCGTTCTGAAGATATGTAATATGTTTATTCCCTTCTCCTTGCCATTCTTTGTATTGGCAATATTTGATGAGTCCATTTGAAGGATTTGTATCATTCATGGTATTTAAGATTATCGGATCTTTATCACTGGTTTGTTTACATATGAGAGTGCTCATCCAGATCTGTGTTTCCCATCTTTGCTGTATCATTGTGCAAGACTTTCCATCAAAGCAGTTAGAAGCAAGCAACAACAAAGATTTATCATTTTGGACATAAATGTGGAGGGTGGAAACCTAAACCGACGATGCCGAGAGCATTTGCATCCGTTTTTTCAGGACTAACTGGATCATAAGATTCCGTTTCTCATAAGAACAAGCTGTTAAATCTATTATATCAATCATATATCTATTTATATATATGAAACTAATTTAGTTTTTCTTGATACCAAGTTTGGTTGGTCATGTATTCATGACCCACTATCTAATCTAATCTAATTTAATCTAATATATATCGTATTACCCATCGTTTTTAAGCGCGACAACCCACGACAAACAACAAACGGTACGATAGGATATTATTATCATTTAAAATTTTTAATGGATAATCCAGTAATTTCATTTTATTTAAATTAATAGAATTTTATCTAATTAATTTATGACTTTTGATTATGAATTGAACGATCAGGATTAAATTTTAATCAAAAGTTAATATCTCAAATTTAACATAAAATATTTGGATCAAATAAAGAATATATAATAATTATATATGCAAAATATTTGACAAAGAAATAATTATAAAAAATTCTAACAGTTTTATATATGAAATCGTGTTTTATTATAATAAAAATAACTCAAAAAAAAAATATCACATTCAATATACATTAAGCTATATAGATAAGTTTAATACTATTTATTTATATTATTTTTATTCATTTGGTGCAACCCACGGATAAATATTCTAGTAAAAGATTTAATAGATATCCTTGATAACAACAAAAATCTATATAAAGCATGAGGAAGGAACAAATTGACACAAAAAACCGCAGAAATCTGCCTACGGTTGGACAGATTTTTTCATCAAAACATCACAAAAGTTCCATAAACAACAATGTCAATCCATCAAGTAAGTTTAATCTCTCAACTATGTGATAATGGTAGAGATGATTGGAACTTAAAAGTTTGTGCATCAAGGATGTAAGAAACTGCTCTAAAAAAGGGAGATGCGACAAGATCGTATGTCGTCTTCGTAGATGAAGGGGTAAGTTCAAAGCTTTGAGTTATTTTTGTCAATGTAATACAATACATACAAGATTATTTTTTCATATATGTGGCGACATATATATGCTATGATTCAACTGTTTATGATGCGATCCTATGATTCTAATGTCATGTATAAACAGAAACTAGATTCTAACTATCTTTTCATTGATCTGCATATGCTGTTTTAGAGTTATGCTTTGTGGCATATTAAATACTTCTTATTGTGGGTTGGATGTGCAAATTCTAGCGAAGGAAAAACAAATAAGAACTACTACTAATTTCCCAACCAAATAAGAACTACTAATAATTTTCCTGCTCAACTTATTGGTCAGTATCCATGAAATGAACATTATAATAGGGCTGGTTCTTTTTCTTCGTATTACGTCCTCCTTTAGTTTTGTTCCAGTATCGTTTTTAGTTTGTGTATGTAGTTTGGGTATTAAGTCAGTTTAGTAAATTGTCTGTGAATCATGAATTGCGGAATCTTGTTTGTTCAATGCCTACACTTACGAAGAGTAGATAAGAAATGTTAGCTCTCTCTTGTCTGTTCAATGCTCGAGCTGCTACTTGCGGGCACAAATGATGGAAGTGTTAGTGAGATTGTTTGTGCAAAGACATACATCAATTCTTTTATATAGTGATGAAATTTTGCTCGTTTTGTTTGTGAAGTTATTCTAACGAGTAGATTTTAATCGTGGCATATTTTGTCCTTGAAAATTTGTAATGGATAAGATGTCCGAATTTCATATGGGTTGTTAAAGAATTTTATGTTGGCAACTTTCATTTTGTGATGTGTTAGAATGATCATATACCCACCGTCATATGCTTCAATATGCGTAAGAACCATTACAATGTTTTCACAATGGGCGGTATGTATATACTCAGCAACATGAAGTTAATAAAAGCTTTTGAAAAATACATGCCAATCCCACGGTCCAAGGAGCTTGCATTTACGTATAAAACAAGAATCGAAAACATTTCGGATGAGTCTACATTTCCAAAATTCAAATTTGATCTTCTGAAATACAATAATATCGGAGCAAATGTTGAGATTGCCAAATGGAATTTTGATAAGTAATGTCTATAATTACATATTTCATGGTAATATCCACTGAATGTTGGTATATGAAGACATATACATATATTTATATTTTTTCAATTAACCAATATGAACGCAGATGTCATTGGATTTGTCAACAAGTTTGGGTCACTTACAAAAGTGGCTAGAGAACTTAGAAAACTGAATAAGTAAAAAAACAACAACTTGATCTTACTTTGATGCAGAAATGAAAAAGCAATGGTCACACTATGAAAAGCGAAGACGGATGAGCTTATTCAACTGTTGGAGAGTCATCACGGGAAGTGATGCGAAGTCAGCCAAGGGTATAATTATGACGACTTCCACGCTCGTCGTAAAACATGTCAATTCGTTTTTACCCCACTATAAATACTAATGTAGATATGGAAGTAGGGGTTGATCCCACAGCGAATAGAGAGTGTCGACCTAAACTCAACTTAAAGTAATTTCTGTCCTAGGAGGGTAAGAGTTAAGATAGAATTTTGGGGGAAGTTTCAATTGTGAAAAAGATAACTTAAAAGTAAGCTAACTAGATAGATCAAAAGCAAAGATAGAGCTGGGATATAAAGGAACTTTTTTTAAGTTGGAAGAAATATAGGGATGATGGTTGAATTCCTTTTGAGTCACCTACATCAATCATAGATGTTTCTGAATTTTAGATGTAATGATTAATATGGAATGGCTGTAAAGAGTTTTGGCTTAACTCACTACCACTACAAAAAACGGTATTAGTTTGCGACGGAATTAATTCGTCGCAAAAAGAGAAAATTCCGTCGCAAAGATTAATTGCGACGGAATTTGCGACGGCATAATCCGTTGCCACAAATGGCGTCGCAATACCAATAATTTACGACAGATTCGTCGCAAACTTAAAGTTATTGTGACGGATTGACTTTTTCCATCGCAAAGTATAATTTTTTAAAATTAATTTATTCTGCAACGGATTCCGTCGCAGATAGTCATTAAAATAATTTCTTAATACAATTAAATAATTAAAAATAAAAGCATTTTATGCGACGGATTTCGTCGCATATTTCATTAAGGTTGCGACGGAATCCGTCGCATAAATAAGTGTTATTTAGAATGAATTTTATTATTTTTGCGACGGATTCCGTTGCAGATTTAATGAAATATGCGACGAAATCCGTCGCAGAAATAAGTATAATGAAATATAACTTAATTATTTTTTACGACGGAATCCGTCGCAGAATGAAATTTTTTTTTAAAAAAATAAACAATAAATACAAAAACTCACTAAAATACAGGTTTAAAGATTACAATGTCACGAATAAAATCCCTAAAAATTACATTCCAAAAACATATAGAACAGAAAACAATAATAAACATATAAGTAATACAACGCTACCTATGTCAATG
Source organism: Drosera spatulata (assembly GCA_035668315.1). NCBI lineage: Eukaryota > Viridiplantae > Streptophyta > Magnoliopsida > Caryophyllales > Droseraceae > Drosera > Drosera spatulata. Next base: position 11,856 of record JAOVYX010000601.1, read on the forward strand.
TCCAACTAAGTCGGGATGTCTAGGCATATCAGCGTCAGCCACTACCTGACAGGTGGAATTGGGGTTAACGCCCATCTGCCTCATCAAGAAAGCAATCTGAGCCTGTATCCGTTCCCTGGCCTGCTGCTGAGTGAGAACCTGCTGCTGTAACGTCTGATGCTCCTCCAAAGATACTCCTGAGCCACGGGCAGACTGTAATTGTGACCTGAAGACAACAGACAGTTGGCTCTTCGGGTAAAACTGAGTGGCAGCCGACCCAATACCGTAGACCCTTCCCTTCTGTGGCCTTGTGACCTCGATGTATGTCTGGGAAGCGGCTGCTACAAGCTACTGCTAGGAGGCCTCTGGATCCATAGACGAATCGACCTGCGACTCTGAATGTTGAGCGAATCGCTCCCAAAATGAATCCTGTGAATTTCATGCTAACGAGTTAAATAACAAAATAAATGAACATAATTAAAAGATAACAACTAGTAAAATAATTGACTTCAAAATTCTTACCCGAAAACGGGTAGCCGTGTCGTCGGCCATAGGAATGTCAGCTAGTGACTTCCCGCTAGTATGGCCTCCACAATGCTCGGTGTACCTGGCTTCTTATGCGTCTCCACGAAAAGCTCAAATTCCGTCGTCTTTCTCTTCAAACCAATCTCGTAAAAAATATTTCAAATAATAAATACGATAATATTTGATAAAACACACGATGTCAAATAATTTAACTTAAATAAGCCTACTTACCATTCTCTCTGCGACGGTGAGGATGGACACACAACCCTGGGAGTGTGTAACATGTCCCTGAGATCGGTTCCTTGCGTTAATTCTCGATCAATTCAGGATCTCAAGGGACATGCCATATCGATCCATGAGGCGTAGACCAACCTCGGCACTATCCAAGGGACTGGACATGCTTCTATGTCGTCGCAGCCCTGAAGAACCATTCGCGCCCTGTACACGGAGTCCCGCATACGCGCATCCAACTTGGCCTCTCAAGCTGCACGTACTTGGGAGTCCAAGGAGGAATCCCAAGAAAACAAAGTCTGCAACAAAAAAAAAAAAACTTATGAACTATATATATTACAAGAACTAAAAAAGTAGGAGGAAAAATACTCTCTAATTTGTATATTATCTCTGGAATGAACCTTTCCAACTGGTCCATGTCTAATTTGCACACAAGTCCCTGAAAAATTGACTCAGCTCCATCAACGCTTTCCAAACATTGGGCCACAGAAGCTCCCTAAAGGAAACAGGGATCAAGCGCTGCATGGACACATGACAGTCATGGCTTTTCATGCCTCTTAACTGCCACTCATGCCCTCGAATGTAACGACATAGGTTGAAAGCATAACCATCTGGAAATTGCAGACCCTTCACCCACTCGCACAATAACTTTCTCTATTTCTTCTCCAGAACGAAAGGAGCACGAGGCATCAATAACTGATTATAAGAATTTCCAACGCTTCTGACCACGTGAAATTGATGCCTCTTTCAGTGGAGTTCCAAATCTTTCCTTAAGCTGATATTGTCTTTGGTCTTCCCGGTAACATCCATCACTGTATTGAACACGTTGTCAAACACGTTCTTCTCTATATGCATCACATCAAGATTATGACGGATGAGAAGTTT
>JAOVYX010000602.1:0-13474 GCA_035668315.1 Drosera spatulata
ATTTACGTGGGAAAAACCCTCAAGGGGAAGAAAAAACCCACGGGAAGAAAAACTCACTAATCAGATTACAGCGGTTCATTTTGAGATCACTCTCTCCTGTGTGTTGCTCTGAAAATCCTAGTTTTTCTCTTACTCCTTATTTTCAACACAATAAGGATCTATTTATAGGGGAAAATAGAATCAAAAAAGTCAACGCCAAATCTTAACAATATATCTAATAAAGTTAACGCCAAATCTTAACACATCTCCACGGAAAATGGAAAACAGAACTATATATGAACAAATGGTAGGGAGCCTAGGGACCTCCAAACCCTCAAATCTTTAGTGTATATCGAATTTCAAACGTAATTAATTGGAACGTACAACTACCATATGAGTAGCAAGAACTGGGATCATGATGGCTGATCAACATCACGTTTAGTGTATTTTTAAAATGAAAATGATTTTATAGACTATTTCAGACCTTATTGATTTTACAAAAGGAATCGTGTATCTCCTTATAATTCTAGATTGATTCAGTGGGCATTGCTGTTATTTTATCAAGGAAAAGGGTTCCATTTTTTTAAATCTCCTTTGTCTTTTTAGTTTAGTCTTCTCACAAGATGAATAAGAAAAATGTGACTTGCACGAGGAGTAGCCCAATTAGCATTAACCCAAATTGAATAATACTACAGAGGACAAAAAAGAATAATGTAGCCATTGTCCCTATGCTTGAATCACCGCGTGCAGACTTTAGAAAAGTGACAAGTTCAGGATAGACTAATGAAACTAGTGCGATATTTCTCTACATTACGCTCTTCAGACTGAACAATAAGATATTGCATGCCATTTTTGGATTTGTCAATTTCAATCCACATGATTTCAAACTATATAGTGATTAATTAGACTGACATCATGTATTTTTCATTTTGTAATAACTATAATGTTGAAATCATGATGAGTTAGAAACGATATATTTGATCCTTCCATCATAAGATTGCTTTACTTAACTAGTTCCTCAAATTTTTTTAAGTTTTACTCTATTGAATCCCTACTGTAGGGATTTGGTGAAGTCTAAAGCCATGACCCCTCATATACAGTTTCTATAGCATGTGACATTTGAACTTAATAAGGGATCCCTAAAACTATCTGTCGAAAATGCCCCCACACAAAAGGGGCTTTGTCGGCCTGACCCATTCATTAACTTAGAACCCATGTAGAGACATGAGCAAACCAGTGATGGATTATTGGAGTCCCATTCTCTCCAGGAGTTCTTAAAGTTCCACAGACAAAATAAAGACAGCTGTACATTAATCAAACACTAACTGATCCTTTCTTAATTCAATGGGCTTCCAGTCACATCACGTTTTTGAATGCGACTTTTCTCACCGAACTTATAAGGGTTCAATCTTTATATGAAACTCAGGTTTATGATAGAAGATTTACATGAATAGTTGGGAGTTTATTAAAGTTTTCCATGCGAATGTTTTTTCTGAGATAGGTTGAAATTACCATGGTTGATCCATCTACTATCAAATGCTTGAAAGGTATGACATGACTTATAGGGAAATCAGGTCGCAGCCAATATGACAGCGTTTGAACCCAAGGTCTCGATGTTGCCTGAGTTCGTGCGTCTGAACAACTTATCACCAAAGTCCACAGACAATTCGATCTTGTGTTCTATAACCACTCAAGATCTCGTAATACATCTTTCCACGAGTATTGTCTCTAATGAAAACTCACGAACAATGTTCTTATTTTATATACAGATTCCAAACTCGTATTCTAATACCACGTTGAACAGTGCAGTACAGCCAGCGACAAAAGTTTGTGATAGGAAAGTTCATGAAACATATTTTGTCCATGACTAGAAACCTTTGTCTTATAAACCAAGCCTCCCTACTAGTTTCCACACTTCATTTTCACTAACCTCATTATCATACCCCATCTCTCCTCTCCTTTTCTCTCCATGTCTCTCTTTGTTTATCCTTCTAATTAATCAAAACACATCCATTCTCCCTTCTCATTGAAACATCTCCCCAAGTCCATTTCACACCCAAAAGGCTTGATCAATCTATTAAACGTGATAGAAGCGTTGTTGTTGAAATCTATGCATTGGATGAAATGGGAAAACATTCATGTTGTTATAAGCAGAAGCTGAGAAAAGGGCTTTGGTCACCTGAGGAAGATGAGAAGCTCTTCAAGCACGTCGCTCAACATGGCCATGGCTGTTGGAGCTCTGTCCCTAAACTTGCAGGTAACATTGCTTTAGTTTTGCCTATATATATACCAATGTGGGAAACAATATTTCATGAATGAGACAATTTTGCCTTTGAATGGCATTGCAAGGAGACAAGAGAGCCTTCTTGCAGGTTATGTTAGTAAATTGCTGAATATAAGAGGTAAATATATATGAATCATACAAGGAAACAAAAGGGTCAAGAAGCATTGGTTCGGTGGTGAGTGATCAGGGATTAGACATTTCTGAAGGAAACAACAGAAACACGAATATGTAAATTTCGAACTTCTTAGTCCTCGTTGTAGACGAGATGATCTGGATTGTTGTCTTTGTTCATATAAGAAAACTGAAAATTTTTGTCAAAAGTTTATATGTAAATCACAAATGCTATGTAAAAATATGTGAATAAGAGGCCTATAATCAACTTGAAAAAACCTTGCAGGTCTTCAAAGGTGTGGAAAGAGTTGTAGACTAAGGTGGATAAATTACCTGAGGCCTGATCTGAAGAGAGGAGCATTCTCTGAAGAAGAAGAAAACCTGATCATTGAACTCCATTCTGTTCTTGGCAACAGGTCTGTATTTGGTCTTATCACTATAACTCCGTTCTTGATCTCGTCGTTTAATTCGAATAAATTCGCTAAGTGAAATGTTGCGACAGGTGGTCTCAGATAGCTGCCCAGTTGCCTGGACGGACGGATAATGAGATCAAGAACTTGTGGAACTCTAGCCTCAAGAAGAAGCTGAGGCAGAAGGGAATTGATCCTAACACTCACAAGCCTTTGTCCGAGGCCCGTGAGGAGACACCTTATTCGGCGAACAAGAACAATGGAAAGTCGCCTAATGAGTCCTTTGAGGTTAAAGGAGAAGAGAATGGAGTTCATGAAAAAGGCCTGCTGAAATATATGGCCACATACAGATACCCGATGGAAGTCTCCTCAAGCTACCTGGACGACTATCAAGGCAGAGCTGCAAGGGACACGCCGAATCAGTTCCCATTTTCGGAACTCAAATGCTATGGCGTATCAAAGAACCTTCACCCCAACACCAGATTACTCTCGTTTGATTCTATCTCGAAATCATCTGGTACTGATGCTATTCATGTTCAGTTCAATTCGAGTGCACTGAGCCCAATGATCCCACTCATGTCATCCTCATCAGACCCGAGAGATTTTGCTATGGACTCCTATGGTGTTGGATACCAAACCCTGGAGGCAACTGTCGTCGGAACAAGCGAAAAATCATCGGATGAGAGCTTTCCTTGGGAACTTGCAGAATGCGGGAAATTAAGCAAGGAAGCTATAATACAGGGATTAGAAGAGCACTCAGATGATATCAAATGGTCCAACGGCCACATACAGAATACACTCCTGCACGATGGCATGATTTCAAGCCATTACATACAAGCTCCGTATGGGGAAATCAAGCTCAAAGCGGATGAGCTTGATTTCGAGACGAGGGAGGAAGGAAAGGCTTGGCATCAGAGAAACCAAAATCAAAACCTGCAGGCTTCTGATATGTATAGCAAGGATCTCCAGAGACTCGCCGAGGCATTTGGAGAGATTTTCTAAGCCTCATATATACAACAGAAGATTCGTGCAACCATGTTGGGTACATTGTCCACAGGTATCTCGTGGTTATAACGTGTTATATGCTGTTCTAAAATGGAATCCTGATCCAACAGCAGTACAAATCATAATCATGTTCGTCGCAGATATCTTGCCTATGCGGTTGCACCAGTCATATATGTATGTAGATTCGCGAACATGAGATATCTTAGTGGAATTGGGAGCTTTATAGAGGATTTCAACCACGAGGAAAAACAAGGGCTTGCAAATCGCCTTCTTCATAGATGTACATTGTGCTTTAGAATCTTCCTTTGAATATTATTGTACATAGCACCACTTATACAAAGATTCTTTAGCTTTTTAATGGCGAAAATTTTGTGTGAAAAACATACTAGATGTTAAACTATGGTACAAAGATCTGTTGCTTTCATATGTGAAACTTGCTACAGGGATCTCTTGCAACGCACATAACTCATGGAAGTCCTCATATCTTCAACTTGAAGACATCCATTCTTTTTCTATTCCCATCTAATAAGGGAGAATGGTACTTGGGAAACTAGCACGATCTTTAGAAACTATGATAATTTTGACAGTGTCTCAGTTGATAAGCGATTATTCAGACTTCACAAATGAGTAAAGAGCTTTAACCTGAATGAAAGCTCGTACTGCACTACGAGCAAGTTTAACTCAAATTTGACATCGATGTAAATGGTCCTAATTTGCGAGTTCATTGAGTGTGATCTAAAATTGCAGTCTACAGTGAAGGAAAAAATGACCCTTACACTGATAGCAACCTTAAAGCCCGTGATATTTTAAAAAAGGTCATGTTACCTTTATCATGGGGAGTCATCAAGGACCAATCACAATGAACAGAGGATTTCAATATGATTAACATACTAACTAGTCTTACAAAAGCGGAGTGAGCTATCAGTATAATCATCCATACATGATGGAACTTGACCAGAAAAAGAGGACGACGACGAAGGATGGTTAACTATAAGACCTCACGCCATACGTGCTCGGATGCATGAATATTGTTGGAACACATTTGATAACGACGAACCAAACAGTACTTCATAAAGTGAATGTACGTGCGTCCACGTGGGCGCACGTACACCCCAACCTCCCACTGCTTACAATTGCATACACAACGTTGCTCGATTGGAAGAACTGTTGTAACAATAACAATGTTAACTACGAGACTGTTTAAGGACGAGTTGCAATAAAATCTCCATGTCCTTCCTAATCATTGAACCCAAATGTCATGGATTAATTTTTTTTGTATGATCTAGGTGGTGTAACATGTGATCCTAATCATTGGATGGTGGGTTGTGTTTGAAGACTCTTAACATTATCACATATTTAAATCTTAATATAAAGTTTAAAAGTTAGGATAATACTCCTATAATGGAGCCACCGTCAATGGAGACGGCTGTGGACAGCAAATTGCCCAATTTTCAATGACAATGTATCAAGGCTTTACATATAAGTCACCTCACTTCATTTATTTTTGTTGGGACCTTAATCAAATCCTTATAAATCTATATTATAAATGTAGAATTTTTTTTCAGTTAGTCCTCATTAATATTTTTTGATGTCATTAAAAAAAAAAACCTCTCTCCTTGATGTCATTACTTCTTATTTTTAAACTTCATCTCCCATTTCTTCTCGATATGAAACTATTCAACTTTATTCTCAATTTTTTACCGGATAATTGTTGTAAGACAAAACTCTTTACATTGCTCTTTCATTTGTTTTTGTTAGAACCTTAATCAAATCCTTATAAATCCATATTACTTTTTTTTTTTTTTTTCTGTACGTGGAAGTGTTTCAGTGGACAACACATTGCGCCCGGGCGCAGTGGTAGTCCACGCCCGGACACGACCCGTTGCTCAGAAATACTGCTTCAATAAAAACTGCATTGCACTCGGGCGCAGTCCTCCCACGTCCGGGCGCGGTTCTGGACAGTTTAGAGTCCGTGTACTCTGATATCTTGTTCAAGGCCTATAAATACCCCATATTATTAGGTCTTTGATGTAAGAATATGTGAGATCAATTCAGAGAGAATCCTTTAGGGTTTGGTAAGCGAAACATAAACGAGATCGAGTGGATTCATGTAGAGGCGATCGTTGTAATCTACTTATTGGTTAGTGATTGTTTTTCCGTGGGTTTTTTCTTCCTCTTGAGAGTTTTTCCCACGTAAATATCTGGTGTTGTTGCTTTCGTTCATTGTTTTGATTGTTCATCGTAATTGCTTGTTCGTGATTGTGTTCATCATCGGATCGCATAATTCCTAACAAGTGGTATTGGAGCCTCACGTTACGAGGGTTAGGAAAAAGATTCGATTCTTTCGGATCTAGTATGTCGAAGGGGATATTCGAAGATTAGGGTTTGTTAGTTTTTTACGAAATTGAGAAGATGGTGAATGTTGCTAAGTTCGAAATCGAGCTGTTCGATTGGAAGACGAACTTTTGCATATGGCACAATATCTATTCAAGATATCCTTGTGCAACAAGGGTTATACAAAGCATTGAAAGTAGAGAAGCCTGCTGACATGAAAGATGATGATTAGAGGGAACTTCAAGGTAAGGCTACATCTACGATCCGACTCAGTCTTACGCCAACGGTGATGTACCAGGTGATGATGGAGACATCTTCTAAGAAGATTTGGAAGAATGTCCAAATAACTGTCAAATAAGCTCTTCTTAAAGATTGACTTGTTTGATCTGAAGATGAAGGAAGGAGCTGATTGGAATGATCATATAGTAGAGTTTAATCGGCTGATTACTCAGTTGGTTAGCTTGGATGTGAAGGTGGATGATGATGATGATCAAGCATTGATTTTGCTGAAATCTCTTGCTAGTTCGTACTCGACCTTGAAGACTACCTTACTTGTTGGGAAAGACAAGTTGAGGGTAGATGAGGTCACAGCAACTATTCTTGACATCAACAAGTTGAATCCTTCAGGTTCGTCCAGTCAAGATGAAGGATATGTGGTGAAATCAGAGAACACAGACCGAGGTCAGTTCAGAAAGCAGGGTGCTCAAGGGAAGTCACGTTCTAAGTTTCGATCCCGGAATCAACATCTCTCCCAGGTTGAATGCTACAAGTGCCATGAGAAGGGACATATGAGAGCTCAATGTCCTCAACACAAGAACAAGGAAAAGAAGCCGTCAAGTTCCGCAAATGTGGTTGCAGATGAGTCTGATGCTAGTGACGGTGATCTTTATGTGGCTTGAGCTGTTGAAGAGTCCAATGGCGTCTCCTTGGCTGTGAAAGGTAACGATCTAACTTCAAAATGCCTTATGGATTTTGGGTGTTCGTTTCATATGTGTCAACATAGGGACTGATTTGATACATTGACATCTAACAGTAGTGGAATTGTGTTGATGGGGAATGGCTCAATTTATAAGGTGGTCGGAGTTGGTACTGTGAAAGTCAGAATATTTGACGGGATTGTTAGAATATTGTCTGATGTTCATTACGTACTAGAACTTAGAAAGAATTTACTTTGTATTGGTGCCTTGGATGCTGTGAAATATAGTGTATCAGTCAGAGATGCCATCATGAGGGTCATGAAGAAGAGCCAGAAGATCTGGAATTTATAAAAGTTGATTGGGAGCACTGTAGTGGGTGGAGCAATAGTTTCATCCAATCAAAAGTCTAACAGAGATGATACAAAGTCGTGACACATACATCTTGGGTACTTGAGTGAAGATGGCATGACGCATCTTTACAAGAAGCAAGTGCTTAAGGGTGTCAAGACGTTGGTTTCTGCAGGTTTTGTGTGTATAGGTGTAACGTCCCGACTTTTCGTACTGGATGACACGTGGACGTTATGCCGTTACTGACCGAATCCGTGACAAGGCCAATTAAACCAAATGGGTTTGGGGTATAAAAGTCAAGAAACTATAAACAATTGCCACATTCATAACTTACAATTTCGAATACCTGTTTTAGCTATAACATTGGTGCCAAAAACAATCCGGATCAAAGATTACATTAGACAAAATAGACATCCGATCCGTTATAATATCCGAGAGCACGTGAGATCATCTATATGCATGCAAGCTCACACTAAGAACCTCCAAGTGCTGTTGGGGACATACCTGTAATTGAAACATAATCGTGAGCTAAAGAAGCTCACATAATCGTGAGCTAAAGAAGCTCAGCAACCTAAGGTGCATGAATCCCAATTACAGGGAACTTCCGCTAACGGTTATGACGATCGCCGAAAGTCCCTAAAATATTTTTATAATATGATATGAAAATATAAGCGCCATATCAAACAGTATTGTTTCACATTTGCTTATACCCCTTTGTATCGCTTTTAAGAGTCATTTCTTTCTTTTGTATTTATTTAGGGTTCATTACTTGACTCAAAAGCGACAACTCCAAGGATATGACTGGCTCGGAGTATAGAGATAAAGTGTCAATTGTCAGCCTGGCTACCCAATAGATTGTATTTTCGCACCAACCTACTTCGTGTGTCGCCTTGTACCTCTTGTACGCATTCAATGAGGTACCGTATGTCAACATTGAGATGATGCAGAGAGTAATCCGTGGTCCCGCCACAACGACGTCGAAGCAGCTGCATGCGTGCAAAGAGGATGGGGGATGTCCATCGCTCCTTATCTAGTTCTCACCCGTGACAATGACTCAAAGGATAACACTGGAGTGCAATGACTCAAACAAAGCCACCAAGGCTATTCAAGGAAGCAACGAGTGATCTCAATGGATCAAAGAAGGGATGCTATGTTCGACCTTCTCAATAATTTCAGGGAAAACGACCAACGATCCAACGGATCCAACAAGGGACTTCAATGTCGACCTTATTAACTCAAGGATGCGATATTTCTTATTCGTTCGTTTTTTCATTAGTTCGCATAGATAGTGTAACTATGCTCTACATCCCCGTCTTCTTTTTATTAATTGTTTAGAGGTCGCTTTCATTTATTTTCCGAGAGGGTATATATATTATAAGGGTGCATATTCTAATTCATTTCAATCCCAAATACCCCACAGCATATATCAACATGTAAAACAATCATCCCCGGTGTCGATCCTAGTGTCAAGGCTTGTTATTATAACCCGATCTCCCTCATGGTGTAATTAGTATCCCCTTTTTATACATAATCCCGTGATCAAGTAAAATCCGTCGCATCGCCACTCCAAGCATACATAGGTCTAACGAAACACGTCCATGGTGTTTTAAGATCATAATTAGCATAAATTTACGTATGCATGTGTTCATGCATGCTTCCATGCATAATTTGTTGAAACTAGGGTTTCGTTATCGTCTTAACATATCAACCAAGCAGCCATGCATATCATCGCCCTCCTGATGGTACACTTCTCATCACATTCATCAGAACACATCACATTGATGAAATATTAAGCACGAGACGAATCGAGAGGGGTTAGGTTACATTTGAAGCGTGTTTAACCCTAGTTTCACTTAGGGTTAAAGAAACCTTAGCAACTTTGATACTTAACGTCACCCGACGCTATCCAACTTTCGCCATTGCTCCGTCCTCATCACCGTCACTGTCGGTTGTCGGAAACTCAGCCGGAATGCCGAAAATTTGTTGGGAAGCTTCGTTAAGTCATTTTACGCTCGTTCATGCACCTCCCTTCGCACCCATGACATCAAGAACCCTTCCCCCGCTCTGCCACCCCGCTGTCCTTCCTCCGTCACGCTGGCTGCCGGATCTTGGCCGAAAACGTGCCGGAAGTTCGTCGGAAAACTTCTACGAGGCGTTTTAAGCTCTTCTCCGTTCAAACTTCGAGCTCAGGACGTCCAAACCTCGTCCCTCTCGCTGCCTGTCTATCACTGCCTTCCCGGAGTTGATGGTGGCCGGAGGACGTCGTCGAAAAGCTGAGGTCGCTGGTGGCGATGGTGGTTCACGTGCGCGGCTCCTCTAGTGATGCGGCGCGGCTGTGAAGACGATGAAGATGGTGGCGACGATGATCTAGTGACGACGAGATGGCCGAAGTACGCGCACGATGGTGACAATGGCGGTTCCTTGGTGTCCAGCGATGACGGCTTTGATTCCGCGAGGAACAACGACGGCGATGATGACTGGGATGGTGATGGCGTGCTGCGGTGGCTCCGTGGTGGCGATCTCCCGGTGGTGGCGGCTGGAAAGACGGCAGCCGACGGAGGTGATGGTGAAGGGTGGCGGCGTGCGATGATGAGGTTGATGAAGATGATAACGGCTGCAGCAGTGGTGTTGGTGGCTGGTGAGGGTGGCTGCGGCGGTGGAAGGTGACGGTGGATGATAATGTACGACTGAAGAGTGATGGAAAGTGATGGGGAGTGAGGGAGATGATAAAGTTGTGCAGGCGGTGCGCAACGGAAAAACGGGAAACTTTTGTGGGAGTGTGTGCACGTGTAGGTATTTCGTTCTCCCGTAATGTCTCATTCAATCTATTATTTATCTAAATTTCGTAATATTAATTTATCAATAATTTATTTGCATCGATAGACTTATCCCATAATTAATAATATCACGTTCCATATAATATTTATTATTTATGGGATTAAAATCATTAACTCTAATGTGCAACGTTTATAACGTTATAACATTATTCATTTGTAATATTTATCGTCGTAACGAACGTTTAATTATCTCAAATATTTCATCATTATATTTAATTTAATAATTAAACATTTTCTTGGATTAAATCTGTAACCCTTAAACACGACTATTTTTAATTCGTAACGTTATATTTAACGCTTTTTATTCATGTTTTATTTACATACGTACTGTACGTATGTTATATATTCATTTTTAAATTCTCAAAATTTTTGGGAATTACAATAGGAAGGAAAAACGAGTTAGCTTTAAAGCAGGATCATATACATCGAAGGGTGTTCTTGATTATGTTCATTCCGATGTTTGGGGACTTATCAAAGACGTGTCAAATGGTGAAGCTCGATACTTTGTGACATTCATTAATGACTACTCGAGGAAGATTTGGGTATTCTTCATGAAGCACAAATCAGAAGTATTCAGTATCTTCAAGTAGTGGAAGGCGAAAGTAGAAACGAAAACTAGAAAGAAACTGAAGTACTTCAGGTCAGAGATTGGCATATAATACAAAGAAGACAGTTTTCAAAAATTCTGCAAGGATAAAGGTATCATGAGGCACTTTACCGTGAGGGGAACTCCGGAGAAGAATGGGATAGTTGAAAGGATGAATAGAACTTTGTTAGAAAGAGCTCGATGCATGCGATTGAATGCGGGTTCGCCAAAGAGTTTCTGGGCGGAAGCTGTTAACATAGCTTGCTATCTCATCAACAGGAGTCCTTCATCAGCCATTGAGTACAGAGTTTCGAAAGAAGTATGGTCAGGTAAATCGGTTAATTATTCCAGTTTGAAAATATTTGGTTATCCTGCATATGTTCATCTGCGGAGTGTTGAGAGACCCAAGTTAGATGGTAGATCTAAATAATGCATCTTTCGTGGATATGAATACGACGTCAAAGGCAACAGATTGTGGGATCCAGTAGCCATAAAGAAAGTTATGAGTAGAGATGTGGTCTTTGATGAAGAACATATGCTAGACAAAACCAAAGGAAAAGGCAGTGCAGAAAAGAAAGCAGTTGAGTTGGAACTTCAGAAGGAGTCTCAAGCAGTAAATCAAAATGAGTCTCATATAGAAGTTCAGGTTCCATGTGATTCAGTTCAAGCAGAACAAGTTGTTGAACAACCCGTACAGCAGTCCTACAACATAGCTTTGGAAAAAGGTAAACGCAATGCTAAAGCTCCAGAAAGGCTTCGTTTCGAAAATATGTTGTCTTTTGCCTTGGTTATGGGCGATAGTGACCCTAGCAGATACAAGGAGGCCATTAGTTCCATTGATCATGATAAATGAATGGTGGCTATGGTAAAAGAGATGGAGACACTTAGAAAGAATAAGACTTAGGAGTTGATGGAACTTTCAAAGGGTTCAAAGACAGTTTGATACAAATGGGTGTTCAGAATTAAGAAGAGATAGAAATACAAGGCTCGTTTGGTGGGTAAGAGATACTTTCAGAAAGAGGGTATTGACTACAACGAGAACTTCTCTCTGATGGTGAAACATACGTTGATCAGGTTACTTCTTCCATTGATAGCAGCTTATGATATAGAGTTAGAGCAGCTATATGTAAAGATCGCTTTTTTTTTTGTCACGGGTACCTAGAGAAGACCATCTATATGCAGCAATCAGAAGGATTCGTGGAATCGAGTAAAGGAAACTGGGTGTACAAGCTGACAAGATCGTTGTACCGCCTGAATCAGTCTCCTAGGCAGTGGTACAAGCAATTCGATGGTTTTATGATAACACATGGATATTCAAGCTGTGAGTATGATCCTTGTGTTTACTATTCATTTTGTAATGATGGTTCAATTGTGCTGTTAAGTCTCTATGTGGATGACATGTTGATAGCTGCGAAGGAAAACAAACGTATTGTCAGGTTGAAGAAGATGTTGAGCAAGGAGTTCGACATAAAGGATCTTGGTGCTACTAAGAAGATCCTTGGGATGAAAATCCGAAGAGATAGAAAAGCAAAGCAGTTATGGTTGACACAGAGAAGCTATATCGAGAAGGGCTTGGAGAGATTTAGCATGCGAGATGCTAAACCGGTCTCTACACCATTGGGAGCTCAATTCAGTTTTTCATCACAGATGTGTCCCGAATTAAAAGAAGAGGTGGAGTACATGTCTCGAGTACCATATGCTAATGCGGTTGGATGTCTCATGTATGTCATGGTATGTACTTGTCCCGATATTACTCAAGTTGTTGGTGTAGATAGTAGATATATAACGAATCCGGATAAAAAGCATTGGAATGCTGTGAAATTGATTCTATGTTATCTGCCTGAACTACAGATTATGTCATCATGTTTGATGGCAACAAGGCTGAGAGCAGAGTTGTCGGCTTAGTTGACTCAGATTATATAGTTGACTTGGATTCCAGAAGGTCTACGAGTGGATATGTTTTCATGTTATGTGGAGGACCGATTTATTAGAGATCTATGTTGTAGCATGTTCTTGCGTTCTCAAATACAGAGGCGGAATATATGTGTAACGCCCCGACTTTCCACGTAGGAAGACACGTAGCGTTATGCCGTCACGGACCCGGTACGTGACAAGGCTAAACAAACCGAATGGGTTTTAGGAGTACAGAAGTCAAGGAAAACACAAATAGTAATATAGTCATAACTTACAATCCCAAATACCTGTTTAGTTACAACACTTAAAGCGGAAACTACGCAGATCGTTTATTATATAAAACAATAAAATCATCTGATCTGCCGTAATATCTGAAATACATGAGTTCATCTAAATGCATACAAACTCTCTCTAAGAGCCTTCAGGTGCAGCTGGGGGCATACCTGCAATTGAAGAACATAACCGTGAGCTAATGAAGCTCAGCAACCTATGATGTATGAAACCCAATTACAGGAAACTTCCGCTAACGACTATGGCGATCGCCGAAAGTCCCTAAAATATTTTTATATATATAGGAAAATATGGACGCCATATCACACAACATCGTTTTTCATCTCTTTGTATCGTTTTTAGGAGTCATTCCTTTATTTCGCATTTAATTAGGGTTTATGGCTCGACTCAAAAGCAGCGACAACTCCAAGGATATGACCGACTCGGAGTACAGAGATAAGATAAGGTAAAGTGTCAAT
>JAOVYX010000603.1:0-13472 GCA_035668315.1 Drosera spatulata
AGGTTATCTCAAAAAATTTTCAAGCAGTACTGTAAAGCTATGAGCTAATCTGCACTACCTGAGTCTGCTGCAGTATTGCAGAAGTTCTATAGTTGAGACTTTAGCTTTGAAAAGCTTGTCTTTTTGGACTTAAAATTCTTTACTAAGAGTTCAAGGAATGATAGCCACTACGAAAAAATAAATGACACAGGATTTTTATACTGGTTCAGACATCTGTTACTAGCAAGTAACAAAAGTTTAGTCCAGTCTTCCCCTTGGTGACCAGTGTAGTTAAGCCAAGAGGAGGTTCATTAGTTCTTATGTCTGGCTTACAAGATATCCCCTTTACAACAAGATCTTATTTGCTAAAGGATGAAGAACCTAGATCTTGCAGTGCTTTGCTGCAATTGTTGTTCTTCACTTGCAGACTAGTGAATCTTCTCCACAAATCCTGAATCTTTGAAGCAGCACAGCGAGTCTCTAAGGCTTTTCTTCTTTTGAAAACTCTAAACTTACGTTCACATTTTCTCAGACTCGTCAACCTTGTTCTCTGCATTATGAGTCCCCTTTTATAGGCTCAGGGAACCAGAACCTGTGACTGTACTATGTGATAGCGACAACTTTGTCCTCTACTACAGTAAACTGACTTGGCTTCACCTTTTCTGATCCAGTACACATCACCTTTGCCTCAGCTTCTCGTTTTTGACCTCTTCCTTGTTCCTTTCCATTTCAGCATAACACATAGTGCACCCAACCTCATGCACCAGGTTTAGTGCATGCTTCTGCTGCACAACCTTTACTGCAGTCCTTTGTTGCAAACTCTGCTGCCAACCTTCTGCTGCACCCTCGGCTACATGAGCTCTGCTGCATAGTCTTCATATCCAGCCTTTCTCTAGCTTCACTTACACCAAGTACTACAGCCAGTCTGTTGCAACTTAGCTCCCACTCAACAGCTTCCAGACCTCATCTACTTACCCTGCTAGTATAGCCTCGTCTGCACCCAGTAAAGCACTCAGTTTTCTACAATTCAACTTGCATACTTGCACTACGATATGTCTCACTTCACTTTGCTGCTGGAACTGGTCTTGAACACAGGAAGGGTCCTAGATCATGAGAACTCTAAAACATTTTTCTTATTGTATGTAGTTGATCTTTAGCCTGTAAATTTTTTAGTCCCTGATAGTCTGCATTCCCTCAGCCTTCCGTTCTCTACTGTACGTTGTGGCCCGATCTGCTGCACCCTACTGCACTTTGCTGCACCAGTGGTCTGCTGCACTCTGCTACATCTCCTGCGGCCCTAGTCTGCAACTACCTAACTAAGTGTTGCAGCCTAAGCATCTATTACATACATAATTTCTTCCTAAGTTTTGTTCATCAATTTCTATACAATTGAGAGATTGCATATTCCTATCACTCTTTCTCTTACCCTTGCTCTTCCTATCGGATTCATCTAATTTTTTATAAGTTGTAAACTTCTTTTTGTAAATTTGAAACCACGGTTTTGCTGCTTCATCTCTCCATCGCACCCAGTAAACGTACAATGGTGGCAAAGGTGCATCTGGGACCTGCATGATGGAGACAAAGTGACGGTTTTTGACAAAACCGATCGAGACAATCCGTCTTTCCTCGGGCAATGGCGGTGGGTGGTGCAGGGTGAGGATTGTTAGGCTTCCTCCCATGGAAGAGTGTAACACGAATACCACATTGAAATAATTAGCAACCAGCATTCCCATTTCAGGCAAATACATCCACTTGTCTTGCGGAGCTTGCCGATCAAGAATATTTCAGTCCAGGTTTCCCTTGACTTTTTCATACCCTTGACTCGCCATCGAGCATAGAAGGATGAATGAATGCTGGAAAGTGATCTATATGTGCCTTCAAGATTGATTCCTGTATTGCTTTTGTTGCGTCCGGATTACCTACATGAGTAATTAAGACTTTCCAGAAATTAAAACGTATGATAGAGATGATTTTGTTTTCAATGAAAAAGAAAACATGGTAGCGATCAAATAGTTACCTTCGTGATACGTAGAATTTGGAACTTGGACCGCCTTTTGAGTTGGATTAGTCTTTGCTGCATGACCTTCAATGTAATATGATTGATTTTATTAATAATTGAACATACTAGTTTGGTGATGATGTAAGACCGACTTTCTTTACCTGCGTAATTATGCTGTGATGATGGAAACATTTCCAAGGGTTCTCTGAACGACATGGAACCTCTTTGTGTGCAATTCCATTGATACTGTTCATCGATCCCCATATCTTTTTGATGATCCCTATCTGGCTTTAATGATGAAGATCCCAAAAGCAGGCTATTCTAATGCGCTTGATTTCTTGTTGGTGATATATTACCATCATGTTTTGGTTTTTTATCGTTGGACCCCCCAAAAGCTCCATGACTTCTTCCTTGCCCGACCGAAATTGGTTTTCTTCTTCTGTAGCGAATCTAGCACAAGGTTCGATATTGGATCGACCAATTGCTCTAAAATGTGTTTGATGTATGATTTTTCTGAGGCATTAGATTTACGATACTTCTCTTGGACCATTCCTAAATGGTAAGTTGCATCGTCATCTTCGGTCTCTTCTCCCTTCATTTTCTCCTCGAAGTCTAATTTCCTCCAAAATTCATCCACAACTGATATGAGAATAAGAACTCCACGGGCATTGAAGACTGATATTTCATGGGCACATGGTAATCCGTGGGTGAGCCGAACTTGGCAGCCACAAGCATCTGGGTCGTACCACACCTTTTGTGATTTCTTTAATTCGCCTAATATGACATTCAATGCTACCACACTCACACTGCCACGCAGCTTCTCGAATAGTGGAATATTATGCTCGTGCTTCATCACAAATATACTCCCCTGTAAAGAGGCCTTCGCCTTGATAATCCGTCTGTCACACAACTGGTGGATGTGCTTCCACACGTTCAGTAAGCTTCCTCTCGAATTTGGGACTTACCTTTTTAGTTTGGCATGCTGGCTTTCTGCTCGATTTGCTGTCCTATTTCAAAAATGTATCGTTCTGTTTGCCCATGCAGCAACGATCTTCTCTTTGCGCTGAATCAGCCAAGTGTCGTCTAGATACGTCATTGGCTCCCTATTTCCTTTAAGCATTTCCCTCAAGGCAGCGTATCCGATGTAATATGAGTCTGTATTGGGAGCATTGATGATCGATGTCCACAATGGGATAAAGTTCTCGTTTGATGCCGCCTACTTTTTCAACCACGGCTTTCAACACATGCCATATGCAGAGTAGGGTCGACGATTCTTGAAACACAATCGCTACTGCGCTCGTTCATGAGTGCCAAACAATTGTCCGTCACGATGAGTCTTGGTAGCGAACAGGCGTCCATTGCTTCTCTCAGACATGAAAGGGACCAAAGATAATTGTCTTACTTCTCTTTTCGTAGAAATGCAAACGCCACACAAAACGTTAGGGATGTCGAGGTCATTCCTACGATTTCTAACAGTGGCATGCCTGCATTGTTTATGTTGTATGTAGTGTCCATTAACAACATAGGCGAAAAAGCTCTAAGCAATTTCAGGGAGTATGGATGTGAAAAAAATAATTCCTCCACCCTATAATCATTATCGTGTCGATACCTGTTTAAATAAAGTTGTTTATTTCTGTAACTACTTATCAAGATTTTGAAGGGATAGTTGCTGGCAACTAAATGAACATTTACCTATGAAAATATTGATTTTCTTGTAACAAATGTAATAGTTGTTGTATTCGATTGCTTGAAGTATGGTTTCTTTGTACCTTGCATTGTAAATTGTCTTGATCGTGGAAACAGTTTTAATGTCTTGTTTCTTGATCCCTGTTAGGATATCCCTTGGCCTAACCCGACGGTGAGTCATCTCCCGCATATATTCCATCTCGTGTGGTTTTAATGTACCTATGAGCAAATTTTATGTTTTTCTTATATTATTCTTCCATAATAAATTATATAACTAAATCACAACATGTTTTTGGAATATTGTTTACCTGTATGCGAATGACCTTCAAAGTGAGTTGCTTCACGATGATTGTGAAAACCATTTGTAACCCTAACTGTCCATAGACCATCATCGATCGGTCTGAATTTTCCTTGTAGACGAAACGGACAATTGTAATTTTTTGTCCCTGTCTTCTTTCTCGATTTCTTCGTAGGTGTATAGGTTTTGCTTCGCTTATAATGCATTGTGAGTCTATCTGTGACAAGAACGGAAGTTCTAATCATCAGTATGAATCCTAATTTGAGTCCGGTTTCCTTTACATATTCGATTAACTCGTCTCAGGTCGCAAATTTCTGCAAAACAACAAGTATACCTATTACGGTATATCATCAATTCTTATCCTCCTTTAACTATATGGGCCATGCTCCTTTAACTAGCACTCCTTTAAGGATTTACTAACATACTTATCCATAGCGTTGTCCACACCGTTTTCAACATCACATACATCGCCAACTATCGTATCGGCACTGTCAGCTGGCTCACCATGGTCTGACCCTTCTACTAGGTTAACGATGATAGGAAAACCCTCTACGTAATATTGATCACTTTAATAATCAAAAAAATTAGGATCAAAAGGGTCGATTTCATCCATTGATAATAATATTGACCACCGTCGCTATTACATTCGTGAGGAACAATGGTGTGTTTGATATTTTTGAATTCCTAGTACATATTTTTTCTTGTGCAATCATCCTGTTATATATGCAGTGAGCATTTCTGCAAGATTTCCCTCACCTATTGTAAGCAATGGCGTAGCACAGGATATGGGCTATTTTGTTGAAAAGTGTGCCATACACTATTTCCTTGGACTATTGTAAACAATAATATCCCATGCGGACAACATCTCTTGAACTACCAGCACAAGCTCTTCAGGTGATACTGGGGCAACCTGGATATCTTTAACTTTTCTGGCCTGGCAAAGAAGGACGACCAGTAAGCCACATGATGGGATATATTTCAAGCGTGTAAGTAAAAAATTATGGTTGGTTCGAGTAATAAACTAGATATCAGCCCAACTAATAGAATAAATAACAATATTAGTGTTTTGAGTCTCGGTGGAAATGTCTTTGCTTCAGGTGAGATACGGCTAATTATAAAAATACTTATAACATCAGTTTTCTTGTCTACGCCTTCACTATATGTCCTATTGATTTAACAGAGACGTCAAAGACCTAAAGCCAGAAAAATTTGCATGCTTTGATAGTACTAACTCCAGTTCATGGTATGCATAATTGAATGCATAATCAATTAATAGGAAGATTATCAGGTCATCGATTCAGTAAACAACTCGGCAAATTTAGGATGTCTTGGACCAGATCATGGTTCCGTTCAGAGAGTCTTGCTCAGTGACATATTAATTACGTATAACACAAGGTTACACAGAAGAAACCCAAATGACATCCATACCTATGAAGATGGCTCTTTGCCTCTTGGAGAAAACTCTTGGCTCTTGGTGTCTATCTTGCTCTCCATTGCTCCATGCCCATCATCCAGCATTGCTGATGTCGAAGGGCGGTTGTTTTCAGATACATTTCTGAAGGAGAATACTTGTGAAGAGACCAGCATCTCTGTTGCTCCTGGAGCAGTCTTGACTTTCAACCTATACAGTGATTGCCCTGCTGATGGCCTGACTTCTTCAGGAACTCTACCATATTTCAATTTCTCCCCGTTTTGCCACCGCCAAGCAACTATTTCTCCCATATAAAACGGTCTCATTGGATGAATCTGTACCTGATGGGCATGTTGAGCCATTATTTCTTTCCCTATGAAATCAGTAGCGCTTCCCATAGTTTCATTTTCATTGTGCAATTCCTATTGGGTTACTCAGATAACAAAGGACTTTGAGGAAGTTCCAGCGCAGAGTCGTGGTTGTGGCCTTCTTAATGTTGGGTTTCGTTCACAGGTAAAACCTGGTCTCCAGGACAGAGGAAGGAGTGCAGCAATCAACTACAATCTTACCTGGTTCCAGACCATTATATGACAATTATGGATTCATATATAGATTGCGAAAGTTGCAAAAAGTTCTAACGCCCGTAACAAATAAAACACTGTAAATCAAGCAAAATATATCCATGCGACACAATTATCCAGTGTAAATGTCTATTTTCTTTTGCCGTTTTTTCTTCTCTTCGTACGCCCTTTAGAAGTATGACAACGAGTCTTCCTTTTCAAACGTCTTCTTCGGCCAAGCTCGTGCTCTTCATCGTCGTTGTCATCGTTATCCTCATCTTCTTGCATCGGCTCTGGTGGAGGGGGAGTCTGCAATTGATTTTGTCAAAACTGGGTAAATTCAAGTGAAGTGTGCTGTGATGTCTGCAATAGAAGACCACTCAAGGGGCCAGGATAGCCATATCCCTACTGAGAGTATAGTTGTTTGTAAAATTAACCTTTTATAGGGTAAACTTAAAAAGGACACAAAATAAAAATAAAAATGAGTCCATTACTTACACGCTGAGGCGTCCATACATCATCATTTGCGTGAAGTCAAGATTAGACGATCCGTCCCCCATCTGTTGAAGATCAATATTGTCCCACATTTTAAATAACACAATATAAAAAAAATTCGACCCTTTTCATGAAATAACATGACATATGACTACCTGCATAGGAATCGTGAAATGCATCGTCTGGTCAGAGAATCTCATGAAGTAATTTGATAGTATAGAATGACTTGTCCCATATGCAAGAACGTATGCTGCCCCACCAGTAGAAGGACCTGCTCAAATAGATAAGATCAATTATTTAATACACTTAATACAAATTATATACTAAGAAATTCCAAAGAATGAATTTTGTCTTTAGATCAGATTATACTTAAATGAAATAACTTGTTACCAGTAGTAGGCTGGGTGATTAGGTGTTGGGGCGTGAACAACATGCCGCTTTGACGTTGACTACTCGCATCATGCTGGTGTGTGAGTTCATTATGGGGGTCAGCCACAGGAGAATCATGGGTAGGACTCGAACACCTACCAACAGAGGAAGACGATGATCCCTCGGTCAACTCAGAAAACACACCACTATGATCGGGAGCTGGGCTGTCCTACTCCTCCGAAGCTCCATCACCAGTGTCATTGCGAAAATGATACGATGATGTATTCTGCATCGCCCCTTGAGAAATACGAATGATGTTCTCCATGACAGGATCTCTCGCTGTCACCTGCACTTGCGCTGCAGACCTATGAACTACTGACATGACGGCATATAAATCAGCTCCAACTACTGCGATCTGTACGAATCTGCGCTCCTCTTAGGATGGTCTACCAATCAAGCGTTTGGTCCTAGCGGAGTACCAATCCTCATAACCCGGCACCTCCATTCCCCCATCAGGATCGGGAGGAATGCTATGACACACATGACGAAGTCGATCGTCCCATTTCTTGATTAGTTTTTCATGCCTCACCGCCCACAGTTCACCTTGATTGCCCCTCCTACTTTGGGAAAGATCATCCTCATGATCTTTCAATTTATGAGAAAGGGGCTTGCATTACACCTCTCCAAACTACTTATGCACTCGATCCGGCCAATGCAACTCATAAATGACATCACACAAAAGGAAAACCTTGCATCGAAAGGATGCTTGACCTGCAACATATACAAGCAATTTTTAATATTATGATTAATTGGTGCTCCTATTTAATTGCTCCTATACAAGAGGAAAGCGTCAAGGACGTCAACATAGTAATAGGAAAGCTATATATTATTTCATCTTCGAGAGTAATAATAGTGACCATAGTAGTAGTGAGGATATGTACGCGTTACATAGGTAGCTGTTTGGCTCATATCATTCATCCTTTGATCCTATTTTTGCCATACATCTAGGCATCTTTATATGAAAATCTTGAGATTTAAGTCCGATTTTTGTACGTAAGTGAGCTTTGATGCATGTTGATGTTTTGTGTAGGTAACGGGCATTAAATGGGTGAACAAAAACGAATGAAGGAAGAATAATCAAGTTACGAGCATAACGGGTCGAAGGATGGAGGAACAAAGCATTTTTGAGCCATGGGACACAGAGTTAAAAGCGTCCGCGCGCTTTGCCTTTATATGCCCGGGTGCCACCCCTTATTTCCATTCGAAAAACACTGTGAAACGGTCGAGCGTTTCTGTATCCTACGCCCAGGCGCATGTCTGCAAAATCCCCCATCGATTTATGTATAAAAAGACCCCTTAGGCTTAATTTTTGAGGAGGCTTAATTTTTGAGGAGGAGAACACTTAACACGAATTTGCTTAGTGTTGGAGCTTGATTTTAGGAGATTTTGGTGGAGAATTGTGTTTGCAATGAAGAGGATCTTGATTGGATCTATCAAATTGCATTGTGATTGTGCTTGTTCATCTCATTTTGGTTGAATTGTGACCTTCATTTTAGTTTGTATAGATGATGATGATCATGCATATGAGGTGTTTGATGATTTGTCTTGATCTCTCCATGATTAGCTAAACTCCTTGTGGGGGTTGTAATAGTTGGATGGTTGTGTGGATGTTGTGATTGTTGTAGATCTAGTTGATTTGGATTGGGATCTCGGTTTGTGATTATGCTTAATGCTTCGATGAATTGATCACTCGTCGTATGATCTAGGATATGTATTGACTCCGGAAGGATAGGTAGTATTGGATCACGGCCATTAACCCATAGTTGAAAGCATGACTGAGAGGTTATATGTATGACATGTGAATCATTAAAGGGAACCTGAGCTTAGACTAGTTAGACGTGACGGCCTTTCATTGAGAGACGCTAGAGGCGGCGTTGTGCTAGAGCGAGTCTACGACTTGAGAGAGGTTAGACTTCACCTTAGGACCCGATTGAGATCACTTCGAAACAAACCAGATTGACACTTAGCAACTACACACAACCGGAAGACAAAATCACAACCCCTCTCTTTCCCTATATCTTAAACCCGAATCTATCCAAGTTAGTTAAGCTCATTTTGCTATTTAGTTAGTAGAACTAGTTTAAGATTCGAACCTATCTATACTCGATTTGTTTGACTCAAGGTTAGCTACCATACTTCAATTGCTAGACTATTAGATCCACGTGGGAACGATATCTTTTACTCACTTATTACTTGCTTCATGACACGTACGCTTGCGTTTTGACGCCATTTACTAGTCGTCAAACAGTAGCGGTCCATCATAAGGCATGTTACACTCCGATATCTTTCTAGTCGCGTCCTAAGTTAGCTTCCCCGTCCATCTAGACCAATAAAGTATCCCAGATTTTCACAAGTTTCTATGAGAGGCTCAATGTTTTGGTCAACAAGTTGAAAATCTTGGGGAAGACCTTTGACAACAAAAAAGTCAACCTCAAAATTCATGAGATGCCTTGGTGAAATCTATGGTGCCAAAACTACTACAATAAGGGAATCAAGGGATTTGGCCAAAATGTAATTTGCTTAACTATATGGTGTGCTACATACTTATAATCTCAAAGTGGAGCAGAAGAAGCAACTAGATGAGGCAAGGAAGAAGACCTTGGCTTTAAAACTCTGGAGAAAATTCTTAGATTAATGCTGAGGAAGATACTACTGAAATATCCTCCACAAATGAGCAATCTTTCTCCTAGGAGCATGCCTTGATAGGAAAGACGTTCAAAAAGCTCTTCAAAAAGAAAATTTTCAAAGAGTGTTGCAGCCAGGCCAAAAAAAGCTAAGAAAGAAGTGCAACAACTGCGACAAGGTAGGACACATACTGGATAATGCAAATGAGATCCATAGGAGTCTACAACACAGAAAAAGAAGAAAGTCTACAGCAAAGACAACTTTGGTAGAAAAGAAAAAGGCAAAGCCTATGCTGCAAAGACCCGAAGTAAGACAGACTTAGATGATGAAGAAACAATCTCTAATGCCCAACTCTATCTCATGGCCAAGAGCGAGGACAGACAACAGGTATTTGATCTTTTTGCCTCTGATGTCTCTGTAGAGGAACTAAAAGAGGCTCATCAAGAGACCTCAGAAAACTTTATTGCCTTACAAAGGAAAAATAAAGAAAACCCTAAGTTGATTGTAATTTTTAGAGGAAATTACAATATTACCTGTGAAGAAATTGAGAAGAAGTCAAATGACTTGTGTCGGAAAATGAACTCAAAAAATCTGATGAGAAAGTCAAATCCTTCACTGAATTGGTGGAGAAATCACCAAAAAGAATACTAAATTACAAAGACAAGTTAATGTATGGAATGGAAAGACTATGGGTCTTCAGAAAATATTGATCATAGGTCAATCCTCATATAATCGTTCTTGCTAGGGATGCAAAAGTTGAACTGATGAAGCTGAATGCCCAAAAGTTAAGGAAATCCCTGCTATCAGCAAGGTTGAGGCTGAACAACCGCCTGCAAAGATTTTGCAGAAGGGTGAGACCTCTACGTAGAAGCAGGGCTGAAGAGTAAAGCCTTAAATACTCAACCAAAGAAGTCTAATCACTCTGCTGCAAAAAATAAAGGAAAAGATGATGCAGACTGAAAAGGTACAAGGACCTCAACCAGAAAGAAAAATGTTCCAAAGGAACATTATCTATAGTGATCATGTATCAAATTGTGAACCTAACTACTCAATACAGAAGGAAAATTCCACTACTGTATGGAAGAGATCATACCATAGACCTTACTACATCTATGGAATATAGTACACGGTAATAAGCAAACCAAGCAAAAGTGCCAAAATAGCTACACCAAAGGTCCTATGTTATAAAGGTGGCAAAAATGACCACAAAGCTTTAGGACACCTCACAAGAAAGTCATTCAAGTGCGGGTATCCAAAGCTAACAAATGAGGACCAATGCATATGGGTACCAAGTGTGAAATTTAATTATTTTACAGGAGCATCATAATAATGTTAAGTACCTGGATAGTGGATGCTCAGGATACATGACAAGGGACAAAAGCCTACTAATAGAATATAGAAAACAAGAAGGGCCCCTTGTGACATTTAGAGGAGGTAAGACAAGTAAAACTAAAGGTTATGGAACCCTTGGTACAAGTACTCTAATCATTAAAGATGTGACATATGTAAAGGGACTTGTACACAATTTGTTATCCATAAGTCAATTATATAATAAGGATTATGAAGTGTCCTCTACACATGACATATGTGAGGTGAAGGATAAAACAACCAAAGAAGTCAAAGTGATATGCTACAAAAAGAAAACATCAATGCAGTAGACTTCAATATGTCCTAGCCTACACAGATTACTTGTTTCTACACAAATGAATCTTAGGACATAAATTTGTTATGGGATAAAAGAATAGCTCACCTGAACTCAAAACCATAACAAGACTTTCCCCAAATAACTTGTTGAGACGTCTATCCCAAATCAACTTCAAAAAGGATAAACTGTGTAAATCCTATCAAGAACGAAAGCAGACTAAGACTAGTTTCAAACCTACAAACTCAACAAAAACAACTAGAGTTACTTGAACTCCTCCACATGGATCTATTTGGATCAATGGAAGTGGAAAGCATAAGTTGAAAGAAATACACTTTCGTAGTTGATGATTGCTTAAAGTACACTTGGGTAATATTTCTGCATAAAAAAGAGTGAAACCTGTAGTCTATTGACTAGTTCTTAATGTAGGTTCAAAATGAGAAAGGTATTGACGTATTTGCCATTAGGAGTGATCATGGCACAGAATTTGATCAATATGAAGTGGAAAAATACTATGATGATCATGATATCAAACACAACTTTCAGCACCTAGAATACACAGTAAAATGGTGTGGCTAAGAGAAAAAATAAAACACTTATAGAAGCAGCAAGGAAAATTCTTTCAAATGCAAACTTGCCTAAAAGCTATTGGGCAGAAGCGGTAAACACTTCTTGTTATGCCCTAGATAGGTGTCATATACACAAACTTAATAAGAAAACCCCTTATGAGTTATGAAAAGGAAAAACACCAAGTGTCAAATACTTTCATGCATTTTGATACAAATGCTATATTCGTAATAATGAAAAACAGTATTTAGGGAAATTTGATCAAAAATCAGACGAACGAATCTTCCTAGGTTACTTTACTGGAAGCAAATCCTTTAGGGTATACAATA
This sequence comes from Drosera spatulata, assembly GCA_035668315.1. NCBI lineage: Eukaryota > Viridiplantae > Streptophyta > Magnoliopsida > Caryophyllales > Droseraceae > Drosera > Drosera spatulata. Next base: position 12,021 of record JAOVYX010000603.1, read on the forward strand.
AAACGACAATAGAAGAATCAGTGTATTTTTCATTTGATGAAATTGTTAGTTCACCTCGTGTTGTTGATATTTTTGATGAGGAATGTGTTTATATAGATGATGAATAGATCGAAGAAAAAGAACTAGATGATGTAGTAAAGGAAGAGCTTTCTGTACCTGATAAAGAAATCAAAGATGATATAGCGGAGGATGAATCCACTACAGTCCAGCAACAACTGGAGGAGACCTCAATTAGTTACGTGCAAGCCAAAGGGAGAAGGATAAAAGCTCATACTCAGGATGTAATCTATGGTAATAAAGATGTCTCAGTGCATACTAGAAGGGCAACAACAAAGGAGTGCCTGTCTACATGTTTCATCTCAGAAATGGAATCAAAGACCATAAAGCAAGCTCTAGGGTTGCCAACTGGATTGATTTCATTGAAGAAGAATTGAATGAGTTTGAAAGGAATAAAGTGTGGTACTTGGTCCCAAGGCCAAAGACTATCCAGTGATAGGTTTCAAATAGGTGTTCAAAAACAAAATAGATGAAAATGGGATCATCATCAGAAACAAACTTAGATTGTTTTCCAAAGGATACTTACAGGAGGAAGTAATTGATTTTGATGAGATATTTGCTCCTGTTATACGACTTGAAGCAATAAGGATGTTTGTACCCTATGTTGCACATCAAGGGTTCAAAGTTTTTCAAATGTATATGAACAGTGCATTTCCTAATGGAAAGCTTCAAGAGGAAGTCTACGTTGAGCAACCTCCAGGCTTTGAGGACTATGAGCATCCTGAATATGTGCACAGGTTAGATAAAGCCCTATGTGACTGAAGCAGGCTCTAAGGACATGGTATGAAACTCTCTCAACCTTTCTTTGTGATAATGGGTTTCAAAGGGGTAAAGTAGATACAACCCTATTTCTTAATAAACACAAAGAACACACACTTCTAGTGCCAATATATGTTGATGACATTATCTTTGATTGTAGTAATAACAAACTATGTGAAAGGTTTACTGCACATGAAAATACCTATGAGCTCTACTGTAAACATAGATAAAGATGAAAGTGAAAAACCCATTCACCAAACGTTATACAAAGGGACAACAAGATCCTTATTGTACCTTGCTGCAAGCAGACTAGATATTCTCTGTTCTCTATGTGTTTGTGCTAGGTATCAATCTGATCCCAATTAATCCCACTATACTGCTATCAAGAGAATCCTAAGATATCTTAAAAGAACTCCTGATATGGGTATTTGTTATCCTAGAGAATCAAATTTCGTACTAATGGGTTATTGAGGTGTAGACTTTGCAGGATGTAGGGTTGATAGAAAAAAGAACAAGTGGATCATACTAACTTTTAGGTGCAAGACTTGTGTCAGGGTTCAGTGATGTGTATGAAATCACACATCATTTCATCGTTCTAAACGTTTGTTTTTATTCCCTTTACATTGTCTAAATTGC